>JBBYHL010064442.1:0-38344 GCA_038381835.1 Adansonia madagascariensis | reverse complement strand
AAACAATTTAAGAAAATGAATATAATTGGATAATTAGGTTTTTGATGATAAGTAAGAGTTTTAATGGAACATAACCTTTCAGGGAGTCATTGTCCAACTTAGAGTCTGCTCCACGCATGGCTATCTTAGTCATCCTAATCTAACTCAAACATTATTGTCTTTCTCCCTCTAAACCTTGGAAAATAGAGCAAATTTGCAGCAACTATTTGCTGCCATGGATGCTGCATCAAGTTCCTAAAAAGGGAGAAAAATGCTACCTACCTCAGGCACACCTAGTGCATTTATTATGGCCCGGAATTAAAATATTTTCAACCCTAATTTTAACTTGATTTTTCCAGCAAGTATTATGAACTTTTCATGACACTTTCAAGATGGAAAAAGATGGAAAAAAAATTTCAGCAATAGCTGCTAAAATTTTCAGCACCATCAAAAAAGCAAAATGGAGCCACCCTAACGACAATTAACACCAAAATGTTGACAGATAACTCAAATATCAATTTAGTTAAAAAATATATATTTTAAATTAAGTAATATTGATAATAAAGATGGATTAGCATGCTAGAAAATTAAAAATTAAAAATTAAAAAAAAAACAATTTCTTTATTTTTAATTCAAGAAACGATCAAAACAACTAATAAAGCTCAAGATATGTTATGACTTTAATCCAAATTTATAAAAATGATTTTAATTAATTATTTAAACACTTTTAAACATGACTAAAAACAAAAATTACATGCTGTCCAGATTTAAAAGAATTAATGAAAAACAAATTTTCAAGAATTTTACTAGAACCGAAAAATCACTAAATCAACACACAAATCAATCAGATTGATTATCACTAAAAACCAGCATGCTAGGCAACATGTAATCTACAAACCTTAGTCTCTAAGATCACTATAAGGCATAAAATTTAATTAGAATCAAACATATGCAGTGGAATTAAATAAAGAAACACCTTGATTTCCTTAAGATCTTAAGAAGAGAATACATGTGATCACATTTTAGAAACATATATATGTTAGAAATCAAACCTGCTTAGAGACTCATAACTCTAAGTGTGTTGATACCTACATGAACACATCATGGGTTAATTACTACGATCTTTTCTTAGGGCCACAAGCAACACAAGTGTCCAATCTCTAATGATGATCCATACATATGCCTATTGTAGTCTTCATGAGGTCTGACGGTTCTCTGGTGCTAGCCAAAAGGCTTTTCAGGCCTTAACCAGAAGATATATAGCTAATAGGTTTAGATCTGAAGTGATCCGAGAACAATTCATATGCTTATTATGCTAAAGAAGAGAAAAACACTCAATAGGGTTGTTTTCGCATATGCAAGCAAACGAATCCAAAAATCCTAATTTTTATTTTGATTTATTCCTTTAGGATAAAAAATTGATTTTCCATCTTTCATTGTGATTAACAACACTTTTTTATCACATAAGATGCAAATCTGCATGATCAAGCTTGAAAAAGTAGGGATTTTGAGATTTGGCCAATTTCATAACTTTTGTGAAAATTAATCTTTCAATGCTAGAAAACTATTTTTCTATTTTTATTATGCCAAGAACAATTCAAGGACACAAAAGAAAATCCATGAAAATGCAGAGAGAGCTTCAAAAAGCTAAGGTCCTTGACTAAACCCTTTAAGGAAGTCTAAGTTTGGTGCCTAGGGTTTTTCTATGCTTCCTATCAACTAAAAAGCCTTAATAATGTATTTAAATACACCTTGGGCTATGTTAGGCTTGACTATTGGGTTAACTAAGCGCAATACTAACATACTTGAAAGGTGGCTTTATTTTAGAGTATTTCTTGGAGCCTAATTAAAACTATTTTAATTAGCTTATCTAAGATTAAGCCTTAATATTAACTTATTAATATTTTATCCCTATAGTACACCAAAGATAGCTATTCCATGCACCTAGCCCATTAGCAAGCCTAACTTGGACTATTTCACAACTAAACTCTATCAACTTGATAATTAGGGCTTTTAGCCCACCCCTTAATTTACATGTCAGTTTAATTTATAATTAAATTTTATAACCCAGTAAAATAATTTCACTTCATGTAGATGATATTAAATAATTAATTTAATAATGATCATATAATTATTTAATTTTTCAAATACAATTATTTAGCTTTATTTAAAAAAATCCCTAAACTATGTCTACAATAGACATTATCTTGATAAGACATTCTTAGCTTTATTGCCATATTAAGGCATCTTAAATTAGATTTCATAAATTGAATTTATGTTTTAAATTATTTTTAATTGAACTAAGTCAATTAAGTCTTCCTCATTATACCTTTTGTTTAATTAAGTCATACTTAATTAATCCTCATTTTAATCCAACAAATCATCTTATTGTATGTGACCTATTGGGCTTCTATCATAACAACAATAAATATAATTACCCAATTAAGTGTATTTATATTTATAGACTAAGATTGGCCTCTAGTACGGTATCATGGCCACCCGATATGTAAGAAGTGTGAAAATGACATTTTTAAGAAATCTTTCGATAACTAGCCTCTTAGTGTACTTTGGTCCTTTCACCCGATATCTCGAAAAGACCATGAGCATGGTGTAGTGTCTAATTATGTATCAATCCATATAAGTTCCTGCAGCTTCGGTTAACCTTATCAATTTAGAGAAACAATTTCTCTTAAATTCATCATGCATTGGCCAACAGCTTTATCAAGTTAACCAAAGCCAACAACCTATGAAATATCTCTCCAATGTCACTCAGAGTGGTGAATCCTCTCTGGATTATTCATCCACCTTTTTATGGTTCATGGCATACCCAAAACCACTCTACTATAAGCATTCATCTATTTTAGATCTACTCATGATGGAATAAAAACATGACACTTTCTTAAGATGACCTGGTATCACAAATCTGAGGACTAATATACATGACTAGCACATGAGAACATATTCCATAGACACTTGAATGAGTTATGCAAAATAGAGTTCTCATATAGGCCATGTTTAGTGAACTTGTTTTTATAAAATAATCACCCACATGCTTACACTAAGTATCTCTATACTTTAACTTCCATGGGATCAAAAAGTTACATGTATCACATATCTAGTTTTTGTGCATTGTAATGCCCTTTCTTGGTAATACGATGACTGGGAATGTTTTTAGAAACACGGACTTGATGCATAAGGATCTCATTGTCTAACTTTGCAAGGCCATTGTGTTTCATGGGCTTCATCTAATTAATGTTTGTATGATTGTTAATCACGCCACTTACATAAAGGAAAACCTTGAATCATTAACATAAGTGAATGGTTTGAATTATCAACTATTATATGCCTCATCCAATAGATTGGCTCTAAGGATATATTAATAGCATATGTCCTTTGAAATTGTAACCTTTCAGCCATGCACATGAACAGACATTTAGACATAACCAAATAGGTCTCGAAAAGTTTTGTCCTCATGGAAAAGGTCAACTCCCAGTAGGATAATTACCCAATTATTGATTTTTGATATTTTAATTGTTAAAAAAAGAGGCCCGAATGAAATTAGATACCTAAAATTGCCCTTCTGTGGCTATTATTGAGAATTAGGAATAGGCAAAGACCATAGATAGCTTTTTATTTGGGCCATGAAATTTTGGAAAGATAACTCCAAACAACTGTGTTGCAAAAAATTTTATTGAAAAATTCAAAATTTGAAAAAAAAAATGGCCAAGGGATAAAGTTAAGCCAAAAAAGACCATAGCAAAACCTAAAACGAAAAAGATGACCAAGGGGAAACCTAAGTCAAAAAGATTGACCAAGGTGTAACCTAATTTAAAAAGGGGTACCTAAGGCAAAACCTAAATCAAAAGATTAACTCGGGCAAAACCATAATAGTTAGGGTTATGACTAGGGCAAAACTTTAGTTGAAAGATTGAACAAGGTGAAACCATAATAGTAAAGGAAGTGACAAAGATAAAACCTAAATTGAAGAGATTGACCAAGGTAAAACCATAATAGTCAAGGAGATGACCAAGACAAGACCTATGTCGAAAGATTAACCAAGGCGAAACCACAATAGTCAAAGAAGTGACCAAAAAGAAACCTAAGCAGGGAAAATAGACTAAGGAAAACCATAATAGTCAAGAAAGTGATAAGGGTGAAACATACATCGAAATATTAACCACGGCAAAACCATAATAGTCAATGAGGTGACCAAGGTAGAACTTAATTAAGAAATTGACTAGGGTAAAACCATAATAGTCAAAGAGGTCACCAGGGCAAAATTTAAATAGTCAAGCGAATGACTAAGGTGAAACCTAAGTTGAAAGATTAACTAAGGCAAAGCCATAATAATAAAAAAGGTGACTAGGGTGGAACCTAGGTCAAAAAGATTAACCAGGTGAAACCATAATAGTCAAAGAAGTGATCAGAGTGAAACTTAAGTCGAGAAGATTAACTAAGAAGAAACCATAATAATAAAAAAGGACGTTTAAGGTGAAAACAATGTCTCATTTTTTACCCATTTAATAGAATACAAGTTTTAACTTTCAGTTTGGTTGAAAAGGCACAAGGTTAACCTTTTAACTTGTTCAAAAGAACACAAGCAGACTCTTTTAACTTACTCAATAAGATACGAGTTTGACTAGTCTATGTGTTTGGAAGGGCACCAGTTCGATAAACATTACTAGCAGATTTAGATATAACACCAAAGCATTTGAAAAATATTCTGGTTACCACAAGCAAAAGCTTTAGATACACCACTAGAGACTTTGACTATTATTTTAGTTATGACCACTAGAAGCTTTGGATACTCCATTAAGGACTTTAAAAACTATTCTGGTTATCACCACTAGAAGCTTTGCATAGACCACCAAAGACTTTGAAAATTATTTTGGTTACCACCACCTGAAGCTTTGGATACACCACCCAAAACTTTGAAAATCATTCTTTTTGAATGCTTCGAATTTCACCACAGAAGGTTTTTTTTTAGATAGACTCTTTTGAATTCTTCAGATTTCACCATCGAAGACTTGATTTTAAACAAACTATTTTGAATGCTTTAGATTTAACCATTAAAGACTTCTTTTTAAACAAACTCTTTAGAATGCTTTAAATTTCACCATCAAAGACTTTTTAAGAAAAGCTTAAATCTTTGGGTTCTTCCACTGAAGGCTTATTTCTAAAACAAACTCCTTTGATGCTTTAGATTCACCATCGAAGACTTGAAATTTCTTGAATGCTTTAGATTCCACACTAACGACTTTCAAAATATATATGGTATTCTATGATTGATACAATCACAGTCATTAAGTAAGTATGATAATTTAATGATTGCAAAAATGAAAACATTTTTTGAAGAAGTCAAGAGATGTAAATGCTCAACTTGCTAATGCAAATGCTTAAGAAGCGATGTGAATACGAATATTAGTAATGAGACAAATACACATGAAATGAGCCAAATGCTGTTGTCATTTAATGGTATGACAGAAGTGAAATGATGCAAGTACAAATGTCATTAAAGATGTAATTACATGTGAAATGATTTAACTGCCAAATTTTCATTTTCTTTCCTTCTTTCTATGGATTAGGTTTTATTTTGATTCAATTCCTTTCAATCAGAACAGCCCTTGTCTCTTATCAGACACCTTTTTGAGCTTCTCAAAACAAGTGCTTTTAATGAAAAATATGTTTTTTCCAAAACCTCTGGATTAAAACAAGTGATATTCAAATTTCTCAAAAACTAATGATTACTTGTTAAAAAATTTTAAATTCTAATCTAGGTTTTCCTTAAGATGGGTTAAAGAGCTTAAAAAACTTTGGTTCGCTCAAAAATTTTAAACAAGTAAGATACATGCCTTATTTTTCTAGGCACAAATGGAACTGGTTATATGAAATATGAATTTCTTTGAAATTAGACAAAGTTGTATGTCCTTTGAATCTCTTGATTATTAGCACTTTGATAGGTATCAAGACTGACCATGATGTGTTTAGGAATGGAAAATTAAGTTGAAAAGGTGATTGATTTAATCTTCGAAGTCTGTTTTTCCAACTGAGAGTTGGCAACCTAAGGTACTGAGAGATTTTTGGATGTCCCTAACTATCTTCAAAATGATTTTTCTCTTTGCCAAATTTTTGTAATTCCCATAGATGATATTGGTGATTTATTTGTTTTGCTCTAGATTGCCCATTTTTGGGTTTTCACCCTAAAGCTTCATTCTTTCCATTTTTTTTTCATTTTTTTCATTCTTTTTCTTTGTTTACTTTATCATGCTTTTAAGAAGAGCTCACAAGCTTTCCAAAAAAAATTTCCTAATAAATTGACCCATCAATTTAAATAATCATATTTGATCAAAATGAATTTTTCAAGTTACGTAATGTAGTCCAAGGTTTGGGTCCAAAAAAAAGAATAATAGGCCCAAATAAAGTGTTTGAGGTTGATCAAAGTAAAGATCACTTCATTTCATGAAGAGTACATCCTTTTTAATTTTTTTGAGCATTGTATTTCCTTGTTTCCTTAATTTTCTTCCCTTTTCATTTTCCTTTTTCATTTTTCTTTACATTTTTTTCATTTGTGCTTTTTTTATCTTTTTTTGTCTTTTTGTCTTTTTTTTCTTTCTCTTCTCTTTTTCTTTTTTCTTCTTTTCTATCCTAGAGAGAATTGTAAATTTTAGGAAACTCAACTCATTTTTTATTTACCTCTAAATGTTGAAAACTTTTTTTTTTTTTGGAAAATTTGAGTGGGAGATCTACCCTTCACATTTTCTCTGATTTTCTTTATGCTATTCAGTGTGAAGAGTGATACTTGATCAAGGGTTACAAAAAAATAATTTTTAAAGCTTAAAAAGAGTAGCAAATGGAATAATTTTCTATATCTTTGAAAGGGTGATGATAGGAAGCCATTTATCACTTTAAACACAACTGTATATCCTAAAAGGTTGTTCCTTAGGAAAAAGATTCTCTGGAAATATCTTGAGTATCTTAATCACATATGACGCATATGAATTTTCTTTTTCTTTTTCTTCTTTTTTTGGGGAAAAATCCATGTATGAATTCCTCTTTTCTCTCCATCTTTTTAAGCATGTTCCACATTTCAGTTTATCACCAGTAGGAAATTAAGTAATGCAAGGATTCATATTTGCAAGAAAAATTCTGCGCTGGATTCTTTGAGATTTACAATGATGAGTAGTGGGCTTTATTTAATAATTGGAAAGAAATGAGGTTTTATTCAATCATCATGCCTCGAAATATAAGTAATAAGCAACTCTAAAATGATGATCATGAAATCCATGTTTTAATTAGTGGAAAAGAAATATGATTTTAGGCACAATCATGGCACACATCAATTGCCATTATTATGTTCCCTAGAAGAACATTTTATTTGTTTGATTTTTAAATAAACTCATAAGCTTTTGGAAGCTTTATTCTATCATTCTTACTTAGGGAATCATAGTTTGGGAACTTTAAAGTTACTTCCCTGAAGTATTAGGTTTTTCAAATGGTCATGGTTTTATTAATAAGGAAATGAATGCAAGGATACAAGCTTATTTTCAACACTGATCTTTAATATTCTCTAGACTTTTCATCATCCTATTTTTGCTTTTGAATTTTATAAAAAATTCAAAATTTAAAATATACATATTTCATAAAATGTGTTAATCAGAGACAAAGGTTTCTCAAAATAAGGGTTACACCAATTATTATATGCCATGTGTCCCTTTCTTATAAACCCAGTTATTCTCAATGCTTACCTTTCATTTGTATGCCCTTCAATGACACCTGGCTTTCCTTTCTTTGAAGCTCAATTTCACAGCCTTGATGAAGTCCCAAACTTTTTACTTAAGAGTAGGACAATTTTTCGTTGACTGGCCTGAATTACTGAAATGATAATCACAACATTAGTTGACATCATACCAATTTGATATCGTGGTTTCAAAGGCTCAATTTCGATAGGTGTCAAGGGGAAATTCTTAATGAGCTTTGTAAAAACTTAATATAAGATATAGGGATTTACTCCACTTGATTTCGATTCTACTTCTTGCATCTACTTTGGCTATTCCCCTAAGCACTTGGCTTATGCATAGATGTGAAAGTCAATGTAATAGTAATTGGTTGGTACGAACCTCAGGATATACTGGTCATGATAGGATTACATGGCTTACAAAGGTCATACTAATATTGACCAAGATCCATAAGTGGTAAGTTCATCTGAAAGATAGCTTGGATCTTTTTTTTTTAGCTATTTTTCTTTTCTTTATCATAAGCACATCACTAGCTAATATCTTTCCATTTTTTATGGCATTCTCAATCATTTCTCTAGAGACCACATATTAGCAGAATTTTTTATGGCACATTTTATGAGTTTGTCAAAGAATGGATAGCGCACTAAAAAATAACAAAGTTATCTTTTTTTTCTAACAAAGATAGTTGCACTTAGGCAGCTACGCCTCTCCATCTCTAAGTGTATTTTATAAATGTTTTTTTTTTATTTTTTTCTCCATATTCTGAAAAGATAATTGATTTGGTGCCTAATCCAACATATGCTTATACTATTGAGCAGTCAAGTCCGTCCAACACTGTACCTAGCTCTGATTTAAGTCATTATACCATCTCACTGCTGATCTTGATAAGCTTTCTTGAAAATAGTGAAAAGAAGCTTGCCATTGTATGCATGCCCAGTCATTTTTCTGATAAACATTTTGATGTAGGCTTAGAAGATAGCGTGTCATTAAACTTTTCAAAGCTTGGCATCTTGAACTTAAGAGGATGGATTAGATCTTAACTTATCTACATTCACATTATTAAAGTCCCCAACTCTTATTGTTTTGAGCCTATTTTCAAGGAATTGGTACTAAAGTTCCTAACTCCTTTTAGCTCTCATGTTTGACTCTTTTTTAAGCTTAAGCTTAAGACTTTCTTGCTCCAAAAGCCCATCTAGGTCTATAAACTGTTGGATCATCCAAAGTAAGATTAGGTCTTGCACTCGCTGTCGTTTGGTAAGCTTTAGGGTGAGCATGAATATGTATCATGGGACTAGCTCCATAGGTTGAGTACCTTGAGTTTGTAGCCTTTTTGCCCCAGATAAGTAGCAGTAGCATGAGGGTGATTCCCTTGATTTCCTGAATTTACATTTTCAGACTTTTTCCTTCTAATGATCATTATTTCCATCAATTTAAAGACATGTGCTTGCATTTCCTCTTACTGTTTCATCAATCTTTCCTGTGTTTCATGATAGGTTGCCTTTATCCTTTCTAGGTGTGCTAAATATTCATCTCCCATGATGAATGACATTTGATTATCCTGACATTTCTCATTTCTAAGAGAAAATTCTTTTAGAGAACTCCTAAATCTGAGTAAATCTTTAATTTGCCCTTGCATCCCTATGAAATGCATGTCGTGAATGCATGCACATATGAATGCACGTATACTAATGAGTGCAAAACTAAAATTAATGTAATGTCAAAGAAAAGTTTATAACAAAGTAATACAAAAAAATATATATACGAAGGGCCTATTGTCAGGAAAGACTACCTCAAAAAGAAAATTAAGGCATTATAGTGCCTTAGGAAAAATGATCAATCTTATTATGGGTAGCTCAATGTCATTATTGCCTTTTGTATTTACTATAGTATAGTAATATACAAGAGAAGAAAAAAGATAGAAAGATGAAAAATAAGTTAACAAAAAAAAATATTAAAAGAATTAATACATGAAAATAAAAGTTGCCCGAGCAAATCCACTAAGGCATTACAATGCCTATTAGAGCCAATGGAATGTCCTCATCTCTAGCAATGATGTTCGTACATCATCGCCTAACCTACGTATCTAGATCATGCAACTAAGGCCTAATCATGCTTAGTAGGTGAAAAGGGTAATAACATTACGAGTGATGATATTTGTTCATCATTGCTTGATATCTGAATTAAAACAATAACGTCACATTTTATGGTTAAACAAAGATTTTACCATAAATGATGATGTTTGATCATCATCATCTGATTCAAATGCTCAAAATGTAAAATAAAAGGGAAAGGGTAAGAAGTGTTCCCCCATGTGTACCTAATTCAATAACCTTTAGAATTGGGTATGGCTCTAACTAGGTGAGGCTCCTAAGGTTCATTATATGATGTTCGGTTATGACTTCTAAATAGGTTCTTGAATCACTCTTTGAGTCCGAAAAAAACTAATGAGGCACCTTGATCCTTTCCCATTGCTGGTATTGACAGAACAAGTACGATTTAAGTAAGAGTACTTTCTAGGCCTATGCGAGGGTTAACACCCCTCAAATGCATAGGTCATTTACACTTGATGTGTTTTTCACTTGGTTTATGGGGAGGATAATCTCTGCCTTCTCCATATGCCTAAAGGAGAGTCTAATGGCATGTATGTGTATAGTGTATACGAGGGAACAAACAAACCTTTTATGACTCGACTCTTTCAAAAATAAAAACCCTTTATCCTAAATTCCCTTAAAACATATAAAAATAAATAGACAAATAAATAGCGTTAGTGAAACATATGAACAATATATACCAGAATTTCCATATAAATCAAATAAAAGATGAAAAAAATATTTGGGAAATATTTGGAACTATACCTAAATACCGGTTGAAATCAAATTAATTAAAATTTTATTTAACACATAATTAATTTATGCTACTCTTTAACCATCCTAGTGGAGTTGCGAAACTATTGCAACATGGTCGAGACATGAATCTAAACCCATTAAATTTAAAAAGTGGCTGAATCCTTCATATTTATATCTTTTTATTTTTTTGTTTAAGGACCGAGTTGTTGAGATGAATCACTCATTCAACTTAACCCTAAATAGTTGTTATAAAATGACCATTTGTCTTACAGTCGCTACTAATATATTTTGGCTAGGTGAGATTGGTCACCTACCAATGTCCATCTTTTGAAGGTTACAAAACCTTTGAAAATGAACTCCAAGGTCTACATTAACAAGAGATCATGTGGAACTGTTCGAGGGTCAATTACAATCACGAGTAAAGATCGATCTCTCTTATGATGTCTAAAAATCAGTACCTCTTAATTACATGTTAATTTAAACCTTGATCTTTATATGGTTTTCGTATCCTGTGTTTAATTATAATTCCCTTATTTCAAATAAAAATCCTTAAACTAAATTATATTTTGATTAAGTAGACCGGATTTTAATTTTTTTTAAAATCAAAATGTCATACGTACTCGGCTGGATGAAACTAGAGAAATACGATGTTTTATTTTATGAAAGTTGACAAATCCTAACTTTTGCTCATTTTGAAAAAGATATCTCGATATTAAATTAATCCATGAGACCTTTCCCATATACTGGGAGACACCCTACGTATTACTGTATTTCAGAAACATTGCCTCGATTTTGTTTGAAAATTTATTGAAAAAATGTCTTAGGATCCAATTGGAAAAGCATAAAACCAAACTTAAAAGACTTGGACTTGATCAAAAAGACCAAATGTCCCATAAAGTGCACCTTCAATATAAAAGTATTCTAGTGACCCTAAAGGACTTGGTTCTAAGATAAATTATTGAACTGCCCTCTAAGATATACTCTCGACATGAAAGTATCACAGTAACCTAAAGGACTCTATAACATCATGAAATAACCAACCTATCCCTAAAACGCATTTTCGACATGAAAGTATCCCATGATCCTAAAAGACTCATTTTTAAGGTAAATTACTTAAATACCCTCTTAGATATACCTTTGACATGAAAGTATCTTAGTAAACTTAAAAGACTTGGTTCTAAGGCAAAAACACAAAAATGCCCTCTAAGGTATACCTTCGACATGAAAGTATCCTAATAACCTTAGAGGACTCGATAATGATATGTAATGATAAACTTATCCTTAAAGTACACTTTTGACATGAAAGTATCCAATGACCCTAAAAGATAGTTCTAAGGTAATATTACCAAAATTCCCTTAAGGTATAACTTTGACATGAAAGTATCTCAGTAACACTAAAAAACTTAATAATATCACAAAACAACAAACCTATCCCTAAAGTATTCCTTCAATGTGAAAGTATTTTGGTGACCCTAAAGGACTCAGCTCTAAGATAAAATTAGTAAAATGCCCCTAAGGTATACCTTTGATATAAAAGTATCTTGGTAAGATAAAGGACTCGATAACATCATGAAATAACCAAACTATCCCTAAACCACACCTTTGACACGAAAGTATCCCAGTAACCCTAAAGGACTCAGTTTTAAGATAAATTACTAAAATACCTCTAAGGTATACCTATGACGTGTAAGCAACCTGGTGTAGACACCTAATTTTGTTTAGGCCTTTTTTTCGATAAGTCCTAATTATCCAAGACTAAGAATCTAGTAGCCACCCTAGTAGAGATTGACCTCCGTTAGGTGGACTGAGCATTTTCACAACCTATTCAGTCATGCCCAAGTGGCCAGCATGTGATTGAAAAAGTGTAATTTTGAGGGCAGTAGTGAATAAATCTCGAATAAAAAAGATGAATATTTAGGAGAAAAATTAGTTTTCAAATATTTTATTATCTAATTTTGAAATTCATTTTTACAAATGATATCATGATTGACTTTTTTGTTTTAGGAAATTTTTAAGATTTTTTTGCAAAATTTAAGAAGTCAACCATCATATATTTTTACTAATACTTGTGCAATATTTATATCGATACACACTCCAACAAATAAAAAATGTTCAAGAAAAAATATGTATTGGCATTTTATATCATGAGGTGTCAAATTATTAATTTTAGTACTTAATTTTGAATTTTTCATAGTACCATGAGTGTCATACTTGCGAATAGTTTTCCTGGTAAAATATATTCCAGATTTTATCTTTATTATTTTATAAATTAATATTTTGAGTAATATATTGGTTCAACTCATTTTTATAAATATATAAACATATTTTTGGAATTCTCTCAGCTCCAAAATGTGAACTTTTTTATCTATAAAATTTTTCAAAGTTTAATGTTTTTAATGTTTTCACATATTTCAATAAAATATCTTGGATATTACTTTTTGAATTCTGATTCATTTGTATTAAATATAATTTTTTGAAAGGGTTTTTACTCATAAATATTTACGAGTTTGAAATTTTTAATTATCTTTTTCTTGCATATAAAATTTTTCAAAAATTTCTCTCAGAATTTTTTTGTGGAAACTTTATTATTTTTATTTTTTATTTTTCCAAAAATTTATTTTAGCATATCATGGGATTTAAAACTTGTTAATTTTTTAGTAGGCCCTATAAGCCTATTAACTTTCTAACAAGCCCAATAAGCCCATTTTTATTTTCTAACAAGCCCAACAAGCCTATTTTGATTAAATTTTAAATTAAATTTATTATGTGAAATTTTATTTTTTGAACACATGTTTTAATTTGTTACAATTTAATCCATATGATTTGTTTTTATCCAAATTAGATTTTTTCTTATTTTATCTTATCCTCCTGTTTCAAGATGATGATGATGTCATGCATGATGAATTAGGCAAAATGACAAAACTCTTTATTTAACCTTATCAAAATCTAAGAAAATCTAAAAAGAGAAAAAAAAAAACAAAGAAAAATCAAGGCCAAATTCAGCCAAAGGGGTTTCTTAACACCCTTGGCCGAGCCTTCGCCGTATAAGTAGGGGAAGTTGGCTTCTATAAGTAAAACAAAAAAAAACAAAAAAGATAGAAAATTTTCAAAATTTTTAAGATTTCAAGGTAGTTTACTTGGAAAACTTATGATTCTTGTTCATTTCAAGCATGTTTCATCCTTTTTGTGAGCTTGATTTTTACTTTTACTTATGGATTAGATCCATGTTGAAAGGTCAAGTATGAAAGCCATAATCAAAGTTTCTTGATTTACTTGCTATATTTGATTTTTTATTAGCAATAAATTGATTTTCGTCAAGATAACTTGTTGTAGTATATGATGTTGTGATTATTTATATATAATATTATGCTATTTTCCTTGGTATTTTCATGTTGATTGTCGATGAAATACATTGGTATTTCATTATTTTTCATGATTTAGTCCATTTTTAAGCTTGATGATATATGTTTATGTTGATATTCATGAAGTCACATGGATAAAAAAACTGTTCTTGGTAGTTTCTGTGTTGGCCAAATATGTTGATAACATTTTAATGGGGTTTTATTTATTGTTTCATAATAATTTGGATTATTTTGTTATATTTTAAACTTGTAGAGGCCTAAAAATAATTTTCCCAAAATTTTTGAAGTTTTGGAAGGGTATTTCCATACTTGGATGAATTTAGAGAGGTGATTTGATGATGCTTTTGATTTTTTAGTCTATTTGGCAATTATGAAAAATTTAGGGACTAAATCACAAAAATTGTAAAAATTTTTCCATGGCCATCCAAATTTGGCCTTTAGGGATATTTCTCATGCATTTTAACATGTTTGAATATGTTTCATGCATTTTTTTAGGGACTTGTTTGCAAAAGGTTTCAAAAATTTGTTCCAAGGCTAAAGGTGTTTGGCCAAATGCTTTTAAAGATATTTGAATGTTTTCCATATTGATTTTGATGTATTTAATGTTTGCTATCATGTAGAGACCATTTTGCAAAGTTAGAAAATCGATAATTTAGTAAAGCCTTGCATTTTAGGGTCAAAAATGGTGTTTTCCCATATCAAGTTACCCATTTAGGTATTTTTGTCATTTAGAACGTTTCTAGAATTTTTAGTCATGTCGAGCTAATATTTGCCTTTTAGGTCTTATTTGATGTCTAAATTACCCATTTAAAGTAAATTATCATTTAATATCATTCTTAAATCTTTTTAAGGTTACCAGGATACTTTTATATTAAAGGTACGCCCTAGGGGTATTATAGTAATTTATATTAAACTGAGTCCTTTATGATCTCTAGGATACTTCTATGTCAAAGGTGTATAATAGGGTTAGGTTCATCATTTTATGAAGTTATCGAGTCTTTTAAGGTTACCTAGATACTTTAGCATCAAAGGTAGACCTTAGGGATATTTTAGTAATTTATATTATAACCAAGTCTTAAGTGATCACCAGGATGCTTCTATGTCAAAAGTGCATAGTAGGAATAAGTTCATTTTGTTATGATAATATCAAGTCCTTTAGGTTACCAAGATACTCTCACGTCGAAGGTATATCTTAGGGACATTTTAGTAATTTATCTTAGAACTAAATCTTTTAGGGTCACAGGGATACTTCTATGTCGAAGGTGTACTTTAAGGGTACTTAGGATAAGTTTTATTATAAAATTAGAATTTTCAAAAATTACGGTAATGTCTCCGAGTTAAAGTGGTACTTGAAATTTCTTCTAACATATAGAAGGGGTTTCGTAGATTATTTTAATAATGATATATCTTTTTAAGAACAAGAAAATTGAGATTTTCTATGAATTTCTAAAAAAGTAAAAGCTTTCATATTCCTCTAGCCTTCTAGTGGGATGCGAAAGATATTTTGATTTTTGAAAACTTTGTGTATTCCTTTTGCTCTTTAGTGGGGTATAAAAGAGGTTATGATAAACTTTTTTTGTTCCTTCGGCTCTCCGATAGGGTATGAAAGATTGAGAACCCTATTTTCTCATACGAAATAATGAAATTGTTATTTTTATTTGACATATGAGAATTAAAATAAATACGAGATATTAAGCTCAAATAAAAATTAAAATTTCAGTTAACATGGGATTAATAAAGTATTGATTATCGGGTGTCATGAGAGGAATTGATTCTTACTCATGATTGTAATCGACTCTTGGACCTTTTCATATGATTTTTGGTATAAGCATAGGCCATGGATGTCACCATGTGCCCCGCCTTTAAACCTTTGGACGATCCATAGGGCATAGCGCACTCAACTTAAAAATAAATGATGGTTGGTCATGGTCAAGCCTTTGGGGTATCCCTTGATCAAGATTTGGATTAGGTGTAACAATATGAAGGGGAGAGAGACCGTCGGGTGGGTCGCTCATCCAACTAGTCTCAGATAGCCACCATGAAATGGTTATAAAATTAGAGTTGCCACCGATCACTTCAGGCTAGGTTGGATCAGATGCCTACTGAAAACAATATTCTAAGTTACGAAACTTGAAATATCAGTTTCAAGGTCTACAAAGTCCAAAGATTTATTGCTTGGGTTTGGGAGTTGGTTACGTGTGGGGAAAGATTAACATCCCCATAATGCCTGAAATCGATACCTACTAACTATATTTCACTTTGGTCTCGGTTAAATTAGTTTCATTTGGCCTTTGTTAGATATAATTCCTTTTAATGCATGAAGTTTTGTAAAAATAGATCTGGGTTTTCATTTTTTTAAAAAAAATTAGTTCATCTATGCATCTTAGAGATGTGAGAAACATAAGGAGTTTTTATGAATATAAAGTTCGGATTGAGTTTTGAAAATTTTGATATTCCGCATTAGGCACTAGAGAGATACCAACAAGAAACATCGCCTTGTAAATTTTATTGGAAAAATAAATTTTAAATATGAATGCATGATAATTACCATGAAAGGAAACGAGTTAGTGAGGCAAAAAAAGCAAAATATAATAATATCATAAACAAGCAATTATAAACAAAAGAATGTAAAAAGGAGGGGTGGTCAAAATGTATCTTATAATTACCTTCGACAGGATGATAATTTTAGAGACAAGTCTAGATTCAGTGGTGGTTTGAGGGACAAAGATGATTTTAATCAAAGCAGTCTGAGGCATCCAAAAGAGAGAAAATTTTAGGTTTTACGAGGTAAAGCGGGGTTAGAGTATCCCTTCAGAGAGGTGGGGTTGGAGTATCCCCACAGGTAAGGTTAGGAAAATATTTAAGAAAAAATTGTATCTTAAAAAAAAATAGGGATTATCGCTTCGGAGTGGTGGGGTTGGAGTATCTCCAAAGTTAGAAAAACATTTAGGAACAAGGAGAAATTTTAATTTTTTAATTAAAAATGAGGTTAGAGTATCCCCTTTGAGTAATGAAGTTGGAGTATCTCCATTAGGGAAAATTTTAATATGAAATCCCATTTTTTGTATTTTAATCTTGATCCTAGTCAAAAGGGTTGATGTAGTGGGGCAACCAATCGAACACATTTTGAGACATTTGAACTCTCGATAAAAGGAGATTTGAAAACTAAGATAAAAACAGGAGATTACATCATGTCACCTCCCTTCTCGAATTTATTTCAGGTCCATCCGAAGGCTTTAGGCAATAAATAAGGTATCATTAGAAAGATAACTTGATAAGGTTTAATGTAAAAATACTCCAAAAATTCTAGACGATCATTTTCTAAGCAGAATTAATTTTTGAAGTTAAGTCTATATTGACACTAGCAGCACCTGTAGGGGAAAAAACATGCTAAACTTTGAAAAGTCATTTTGGGCCCATATGAGACTATTAAATTGTGACCAATACCTTTCTAGAAAGGAAATTTCCTAAGCCTTTTAGGCAAAGTACTTAACAATTTCATTAAAATCATTTGATAGTCCAGAATGGCCCAAACAAAATATTGCATGTTGGTTTCAAGGGTTCCGGCCAACAAAGGTTCGAAAAATCATAACTCCCTAATTTGAGATGATTCGAGGTCAAATGAGACAGTGTTAGAAAGGTACTTCAATGTCCTTTAAGGGAAAAATATTAGAAAATCAAGAGAAATATTTTGTGGTTCAAAAATCATTTTCCAAATTTAGATTAAGTACTGCCAGAGCAAAAATAGGGGGATTATTTGATATTTCAATGTTTTCAAAGGTAGACTCGGGTCCAGGACGTTTCAATGTTTGTGACAGAGTGTAAATGGGCTTCACAAGTTCATTCCATAATCTTGGAGTAGTTTGGGATGATGGAACAACCTGTTGACCATGTTTCTAAAAGGAACATAAGACTCAAGATCAAGGTTTAATACTAAAAGGATTTCCTTGTTTTGAAAAATAAACTTATTTCACTATGAATCCAGGGCTGAAATGTTGATTTACCCTCAAGATTAGAGACCAATTTGATGAAACCATTAAGTCCATGCTACTCTTCATCTATTGCTGTACCTAACTGGGGGATGTTTCTAAAAATCAAGTTTTAAGAAACAAGCAAGCATTTTGGTGGAGATATCATGAACAAAATTCAGCACATACCCAGATAAATATAGGTTAACCATGTAAACACATAGAGATGTCATTTGGACATAAAAATGGGTGACACAAATGCAAAAAGATGATAAATAGGGTGCATAGAGACGATATGAACATGCTTGAACAAGGGAATGGATGTTGGAGTTGTCAAGACATCATTTTTATTTCAAAAAACTCCTTAAAACATAAGAAAATGTTTGAATGTACCTAAGACATGTTAAGGTGACCATTTAAATATGAAATGGATATGTGAATATGGAACGAACATGGCAAAGTATGCATGAATAGAGGCTGTGTAATGATAAAAATGAAGTATGGTGAGTTTATATATCCCATAACATAAAGGTGTCAAGAGGGTCATCAAGATCCTAAGACTACCACAACCAAAGCAATAATGATGCATGAGAGCCTTAGGAGGGTCATGGCAGCATGAAGGGCTTACTAAAATGAAATTGATGATCAAAATAGAAAATATATGAAACAAGGTAAAAAATATACCATCAAAAGCTTGAACCTTCCTCCTTTTTAAAAGCAGTGACTTTAAGCTTAGTTTCTTCCCTCCTTTTGCTACTATTTAGCAAGAAAATGGTGAAAGGAATAAGCTTTCTAGTAATATGGTTGCTGGTGGGGTGTCTTGAGGATGAAAGTATGTGAAAAGTTGAGTTTTTGAAGGTGTTTTGGTGGTGGTTTTAGGGAGCTACGGGAATGGAGGCTGGTTGATGGTGAGAGGCAATTGAATAATGTTTTTTGTGAGTTTTTGGAGCTAAAGTTGATGGATGACCTATGGGGATAGATGATGAGTTTTCTGAGATTGCTAGAGAGCTTTTTTGATAGCTGAGTTTTTTTTTTTTTGAGATAGCTGGGAGAGTCCCCTATTCAATGCTCAGCCATTGCTTTTAGAAGATAATGCGAGGGTATTTTTTATTTTTCTCTTATGCACTGGGGGATATCTTTGGCTACCATGCTCAACTAACTCTCTTCTTATTGGTTCTACCATGCTGAGCAAGGAGGCAAAAAGGCTGTGTAGCCTACAACTAGAGATATGCCTACCATACCTTTTTACACCCATATGTCTTATGAAAATAACCTTTGTCATTGATTGTTTGGGCTCTCAAAATTTGTTTGAATTTGTTAATGAGCCTATAGTTAAGGTTTGCAATGATTCATGATAATTCTTTGGCACAAAAACATGTTTAAATTAGGTTTTTAAAGGCTGAAAAGGGGCTCGACCTAGGCAAAAATGCCTTAGTGTATCGATACAAAACATGTTGTATTGATATATAAGGTACTTTTTACTCTTGAGTATCAATACAATGAGCTATGTATCGATACAAAAGCAAATATGTTTCCAGTCTTGAGACTTAGAGGCCTGTATCGATACTCCATGAATTTGTATCGATACTCATGCTTGTGTATCGATACATTTTGCCAAAAATCAAAACTTTGGCCACTGCTAAGGTCTGTATCGATATAAACATGCTAGGTATTGATAACACATCTTGGGCATCGATGCTTAACCCTCTTGTATTGATACTACGTATGAAAATTCAAATTTTTGATGATGTAAAGCCTCGTACTAATACTCGTGCACTAATATAACTTGCAGGTATGCATGGTTTCCCAAGTTACCTCAACTTGGTCATAAACAATAGGAAATTGATCTATGTAGTCATTTTAATAACCCTAGTGACACCATGAATAGTGGCCTCTTAATGCCTTATTTTTATATTTTTCTATAATATGATCCATAAGCATTTCAAACCTTCTTAAAAAATTTTTTTCACTTGGTGCCATGTCACCTAATAATGCCAGCAACATGGCACCTTACAATCGTCCCTCAGTTTTTATTTCTATTTTCTAATTTTATCATCTTTTACCTAATTCTTAGGATGATAGAAACTGGCCTGGACAAAATATGATGTCTACAGCTACTCCTCTTTAGCCATTACTAAGTATAAGGAACAAGACAAAGATAAATAGACACTATTTTATTCGGATGGGATGATGGATTTGTATGCCCTAAACAAGTGCTACCAGCTTGTGTCAATTTCAAGGTAAGTAAGTGTCCTACTCTTTGAAGACTGAGATAGGTTATGTGGAGCCATCAGCTTGTGTGGACTTTATAATAAGTAAGTGTCTTACTTTTTAAGGACCAAGGTAGGTAGTTACCACCAGTTTGTGTAGGCTTTGAGGTAGTGAGATGTCCTACTCTTTGAAGACTTAAGGTAGGTAGTTGCCACTAGCTTGTGTGGGCTAATTTAAATGTCTTGCCCTTTGAGGACTGAGGTAGGTAGGTGACACCACCTTGTGTGGGCTATGGTAAGCATCTTGCTTTTTGAGGACTGAGGTAGGTAGTTGCCACCAGTTTGTGTGGGCTTTGGTAAGTGTCATGCTCTTTGAAGACTTAGGTAGGTAGTTGCCACCAGCTTGTATAGGCTTTGTTAAATGTCCTGCCCTTTAAGAACTGAGGTAGGTAGCTGCCACCAACTTGTGTGGGCTTTGATAAGCATCCTGGTCTTTGAGGACTAAGGTCGGTAGTTTTCACCGGTTTGTGTGGGCTTTGTGGTAGGGAAGCTTCCTGCTCTTTAAGGTCTATAAGGAAATAAGTTTAGATACCTTTCTTAGGTGATTTTTAATGAGTACGTAAGGTCAAAGGTACTTACTTGAGTCCTTTTGAGGTTTTTCAAAATTAGAAAATGGTACCTTAGGTTCCTTACAAATTTGACTTCTGTATACAAGAGCTGGTACCTACAACTTATTAAATGCTGCATAATGCATAGGGGTGCAAGTACATGTCTAAATGATGCAAGGGTAATGACTTTAAAAGCCTAATCCAGTGGTTGGTTTAGCCTTCTTCGACTTTGATAAGGTGACCTTTTTCCCAGGGTTTATCAATCTTGCTCCAGATTTCCAAAGGCTTTGAATATTAAGGTTGTCCCTTTTTTGAAGGTATAGGAGGTCCATGACCCTTTACTGGGAAGAGGTTTGGAGTAGATTTTTTTTAAAATAAAGGGTCCTTGAGCAAGACTAGTTATGGCCCTAAGAGTTCATTCTTAGTCTTTAAACATGAAACAAAGTTCCTGGAAAGTTCCATCTTTCAAAGTAATGCTAGGAAATCTTGTTATCAGTTTTGTTTATTTATCAAGCATTATCAATTAAATGATAAACATGATGCAACATGAAATACAGTGCTATGAAAAGATCCTATGAGAAATCAAGTAATATTTTTATTCAAAGAAAGAGGGTACAAGTTGTGACAAACTTATAAGATTGTGGAAGGTTGAAATACAAAAAAGATCAGAGAAGTCTTCTTAGTCAATTGGCTCTGGCACTAATGACATGAATTCTCCACTGAGTGCTTTTAGAGATTTTTTTGAGCAATTGATCATTTGGGTACTAGCGACTCATAAGAAGATCCCTTAGATTTACCCATGGTGGGATGGAGGCCTTAAAGTTAGGTAGTTTTTATTTTTCAAGCAAGTGTGGATGAGGTTTGGTGCGGTTTTGTCAGCATAAAATAGATGGGTTAGGTTATTACTTGGTTTAATCAAAATGGTGAATATGGGGAATAAGGTTTGGCTGTTTAAGCTGCCCTTTTAGGTTTTCAACTTAAGTTGGTTTTCTCTTTTTTATTTTTTTTGTTGCTTTTTTAGAGAATGGAAAGAGAAAGAGAAATAGGATACCCTTTCATGTTTTCATCCTAAAATCCTTTTAAGCATAGTATTTTTTAATAGAATCAGAGTTCACAAGGTTGGGTAGGTCGTTGCCATCCATCTTAGTTAAGATTAGGGCTTTTCTAGAGAATACATGTTTCCCCACATATGGCCCTTCCTAATTTAGGGTTTATTTTTTGCGAGCATCTTTATGGATCAGTAGAATTCATTTGAGTACCAAATCACCTTCTTGAAATTAGCGAGGATAGACTTTTTTGTCATGGGCCTTCATTATCTGCTTTTAATACAACTGCTTGTGACAAATGGCCTTAATTATTTTCTCTTTAATGGGATTAAGTTGCTCATATGGCTCTTCACCTATTCAGCTTCTTCAAGTTGGGATTCCATCAGGACTCTAAGTGAAGGGATTTCAACTTCAATTGGCAAGATAACCTCTATGCCGTAGACTAAGGAGAATGGGGTGGCACCTATAGAAGTTCATACTAGTGTGCGATAGGCGTGTAAGGCAAAAGGTAATTTCTCATGCCAATCTTTATATGTCTCAGCCATTTTTCAGCTATCTTCTTGATATTCTTGTTAGCTGCTTCAATTACCCTAGTTATTTTCAGGCGGTATAGGATAGAGTTTTGATGCTAAATCTTCAAACTAAGAGCAAATCGCTTGCATCATTTTTTTAGGTTACGTGCATTATCAGTAATGATTTGCTTGGGAAGGCCATATCTACAGATGATGTCCTATTTCACAAATTTGCATACAACAAATCTAGTGACATTGGCCTAAGAAGCTACCTCTAGCCACTTGGTGAAATAATCGATTGCGAACAAAATGAAGCGATGCCCATTAGAAGCCTTAAGGGTAATTTATCCAATCATGTCCATGCCCCATATCGAAAAAAGCCATAGAGTTGTCATAACATGTAGGGGTATTGGTGGGACATGGATTTTGTCAGCACAAATTTGGCATTTGTGACACTTTCAAGCATAGTTAATACAATCCTTTCTGAAAGTCAGCCAATAGTAGCCTGATCGCATGACTTATCTTGCCATTCGGTGTCCATTGGTGTGCGTACCACAAATCCCTTCATGAACTTCTTTAAGTATTCTTTTGGCTTCGGAGGCATCCATGCATCGGGAGTAGCACCTGATCCCAGCCTTTCTTGTACAGAATCCCACTATCCAAAATGAAGCTCGCAACTAATCGTCGGATGGTTCTCTTATTAGTTTTGGTGGCATCATTTGGGTATTGTTGATCCTTGATGTACTGAAGGATGTCATGATACCAATGCAAACCATCTTTCTCTTTTTCAACATTTTGACAATGTGTTAGGGCTGTATAGATACTTATTTGAATAAGAGTGACGTTTGATTCTCGATTGAAATTGAACATGGACGATAAAGTGGCTAAGGTGTCAGCAATTTAGTTTTCTTCTCGAGGTAGATGTTGAAAGCTGAGATCATCAAACTCTTTCTTAAGTTATGATATTAAATTTCCATAGTGGATTAGTTTTGCATCATGTGTTTGCCATTCTCCCTTCAATTGGTAAATGGCAAAGGCTAAATCTCTAAAGACTTACAATGTTTGAATACACTTTTCAATGACTGCTTTGGAGTCCCATAATGTAGGTTTTATATTCAGCTATATTGTTGGTGCAGTCAAAGTTTAATTTGGCTATGAAAGGGTAATGGTTTCCCTCAGGCGAGATGAGAATTACCCTAATTCCATGCACCAGTGCATTTGAAGCTCCATTGAAGTACATTTTCCTAGATGACCCACACTTGGCAACGTTCTCTGCCTTAGATAGGCACATCAAGTCTTCGTCAAGGAATTCAAAGTTTATAGACTGGTAGTCATCTATGGCTTGACTTGCCAAAAAGTATACTATTACACTACCTTTAATGGCTTTCTAGTTAACATATGCAATATCATACTCAGAAAGCATAACTTGCCATCTAGCTAACCTCCCAGACAAGGCGAGAGCTTTGCACAAATACTTGATAAGATCAAGCTTGGTGACTAGCCATATGGTGTGGTACAACATGTATTGCCTTAATCTCTAGGCTGCCCAGGCTGAAGTATAACATAGCTTATCTACGAATGAATAATTATTTTCATATTTTGTAAACTTCTTTCTCAAGTAATAGATAACATGTTCCTTCTTTCCTGATTCATCATGTTGCCCTAATACACAGCCTATTGACTTGTCAAAAATTGATAGACATAGGATTAACGGTTAAATGGGCACTAGTGGTGCAAGCACTGAAGGATTCAAAAGATAATATTTGACCTTATCGAAAGCTTCTTGACATTCTTTATTCCATTCTCTAGGATTTTGTTTTTAGAGCAGCCAAAAGATTGGATCAGATTTGTCTGTCAACTAAGATATGAATCGGGCTATATAGTTTAACCTTTCCAAGAAGCTTTTCACTTCTTTTTTGAGTTTGAGGTGGTGACAAGTTCTAAATGGCCTTGACTTTGTCAGGATCAACCTCTATTCCTTTCTTGCTCACAATGAAACCTAATAGTTTACCGAATGTACATTTGGCAGGATTTAGCTTGAGCTGGTATTTGCAAAGCCTTTTGAAGAGTTTTCACAAATAGACCACATGTTCATTCTCTTTTGGCAACTTGGCGATAATATCATGCACACAAACCTTGATTTTCTTATGCATGAAATCATGGAAAAATGTTACCATAGCCCTTTGATAGGTTGCCCCAACGTTTTTTTAGCCTGAAAGATATCACTTTGTAGCAAAAAGTACCCCATATGATTATCAAAAGTGGTTTTTTTCATGTCTTCACTGGCCATTTTGATTTGGTTATAGCTCAAAAACCCATTCATGAAAGAAAATAGTGCATTTTTGGCAGTGTTGTCTACTAAGGTATTGATGTGAGGCAGGGAAAAATTATCCTTGGGACTAGCTCAGTTCAAGTCCCTGTAGTCCACATACATTTGTACTTTACCGTCCTTTTTAGGAACTGGGACTATTGGGTACCCATTCAGGATATTTGGCTACCTTGAGAAATCCTACTTCAAATTGCTTCTTCACTTCTTCTTTGATCTTCAGAAGCATTTCAAGTTTCATCATTCTATGCTTTTGTTGTATGGGCTTACACTCAGGTTTAAAGGGAAGTAAACCACAATGTTGGTACCTAATGTAGGCATGTCTTGATAGGACCAGGCAAACACATCTCGATATTCCTGAAGAAGACTTATTAGTTTAGCTCGAGTTGATGGCTTTATAGAGGTTCTAATTTTGACTTCTTTTGGGTCTTCTTCTATTCTAAGGTTTATGGTTTTGGTTTGTTCTTTATGGGATAATATATATTTTTCTTCTTGTTCAACTAGTCTTAATAGGTTAAAGGGTATGGGGTTCTCTTCAGATTCGACCTCACTAGCACAGATCAATTTTTCAAAATTGATTTTTGAAGTTTCAATATGAACATTCATGTCACCTTCATCAGGATACCTAAAATTATGGAAATGAATAATATAGGTGGAACAAGATGTAAAGAAAAATCTAAGTTCGGCAAGAATTATGAACATAAACAATGAATGCATCATGCTTGGTCATTTTCATTGATAATACTTAATAAAAGCTGCCTATACAGAGGATCCTACAATGCTTTTGGGCGAGAGCATGTAAGTTTAGTTCATAGCATTACTTTGAAATAGACTTAAACAGTACAGGAATCTCAGTCTCAATCCGAACACTCAGAACAAACCCTGAAGGGCATAGACCGATCTTCGAACTTATCGTTGACATCTTTGGCTCATCAATCATATTGATAGAGACATCTTCGAATGCTTTGTTCAATATGAGCACAGCATTGCTAAGCCAGTATTTACATGTCCCTCTGGGCAAAAACTTTCCCGAAGTAGTAGGAATATCATTGGTTCATCCTCTATGTCTCGTCCTGACAAACAAGCCATTCTTTTTTCATAGTTCTTTTGAGCTTACTTTCTTTTCTAATGTGCACTAGGCTTAAATCCCTACCTTCTTTTGTCGATTTGGTTAACCACTTTTAAGGCTTCAGTAACTTTTTAAAGGCATTTTTTGAGTCTCTTTCTAGTTTAGGCACCTTTGCTGATAGTCAACTTCAAACCCATGTGAGTTCTCTCTGATAGGTAGAGCTAAACTATTGGCAAGCCTTCCTTGATACAAGTAGCATTGACAAACTCAAAGGATTAGAAAGAGGATTCTGGGATATCTTCATCAGGTTCGACATATGGGGCATCAGTTAAGGTAGTAGCAATGATATCTTCTTATCTTCCAATCTTGACAACTTTATTCTCGATCATGAATTTGTAAATTTTTGGTGCAAAGATGATGGTACTGCCCTAGCAAAATGAATCCAAGGCCTTTCCAATAGGCAGCACATGGAAATCAACTTTGTAAGTACATGGGGTGATTTGGAGTGGAATGGTGATGTTCATCGCAATGTTACGGCAAGTTCCATCAAATACTCACACAATTATACAACTATTTTGGATATGAGATACATCGATGGGGAGCTTGTTCAAGCATGACATAGACATTAAATTTAAAGCCAACTCATTATCGATGAGCACTTTGGGTAACGTAGTGCCTTTACAATACGTAGTGATATAAAGGGCTTTGTAGTTTCCTCTCCCTTCAAGTGGGATTTCATCATCGCTGAAAGATATGTAATTATCGGCAGTGATGTTGCTCATTAACCAATCCAACTGACCTATAAAAATGCTGGGAGCAACATAAGCCTCATTCAAAACTTTGAGAAGGGCATTCCTATGAGCTTCAGAAATCAACAGTAGTGATAACAAAGATATCTTAGCGGGTTGCTTATTCAACTGATCAATAATACTGTATTTGTGTGTTTGATGAATTAGAGGAATTCTGAAGCTTCTTTCTCATTCATTGGCTCTTTAAAGGCCAACAAAGCTGAGCTTTTTATTGTAGATTTTGATGCTTGAGGAATAAGGCTAGCATTCTTTTGTTGAGTTTCACTTCTTGATGCTATTAGGGCATAACATCTACCACTCATAGTTAAGTGACTCACTTCTGAAAGGTCCACGCTGCTACTTGCTAACTAGATTCCTCGATGATTAAGTT
Source organism: Adansonia madagascariensis (assembly GCA_038381835.1). Classification (NCBI taxonomy): domain Eukaryota; kingdom Viridiplantae; phylum Streptophyta; class Magnoliopsida; order Malvales; family Malvaceae; genus Adansonia; species Adansonia madagascariensis. Next base: position 11,503 of record JBBYHL010064442.1, on the reverse strand, counting down.
TTTATTTTCATAGTTCCAAGGAACCACCTTATCATCCTTATAAGGGAAAGGAGATCGAAGTTGAATGATCATCATTATCGTGGGCTAGACAAAGGTGGCTTTCACTCTCAGTCAATTGTTGTACAAGATCAATGGCCTTTTAACCCCATAAGAAGGATTCCCTTCTTCTTCTTTTATAGTGTTGACGATGGTGTTGCATTTACAAACTCGATGTGAGGTTTTCTTTTTGTCATAGAGTTTGATGCTACCTTCGTTCATCATCCTTTGAACCATAGCATGAAACTCTTTGCATGTTTGAAGAGTATGGCCATAAACAGGATGGAAGTCACAAAAGTCATCAATTTTTTCTTATGTTTTCTAGACTGCATTAAGTAGCTTAGCTTGCACTAGGATTGGCCAAATTGAATTCATTGGCGTTCTAACTTCTTCTATATTTTCTACATTCTCATACTTTTTTTCCATGACCATTCTCTTTAAGTCTAACTCAGCACGAGTTTGAGATGAACTAGCTTTAGTGTTAGACTTTGATTGCTAACTAGTGTTCATTGTTTTCTTTTGTTTTTGCAGATATTTGTTCTATACATTCCATTTTTCATGGCCTCATCGATCATCCCACAGAGTATGACCATATTCGCGAAGCTCTTTAGGAAGTTTTTTGCTACTCTTTCATAATAAAGGGCTTGCAATATGCTAATGAATCTAACAATCACCTATTTTTCTGTCAGTAAGGGATAAATCTGGGCAGCCTCCTCCATCTATCTTGCAGCATACTGCCTAAAACTTTCATTAGATCTATTTTTCATGCTCACAAGAGATAGATAGCTTAAGATCTGATAATCTATAGGTCTCTTCTCATTAGTGGCATTAATAGATGGGTCATCATGTCCATCCTACTCCTCATAGAACTCGATCTCAGATCAATCCATCATCCCTTGGATCATTTTCAAGAATGATGGACAATGTTGCAAATAGTATTCTCGACCACAGTGGCAGTAGGATGTTTCAATGGCATTTTTATCATCTGTTACTAGTCTAGCTTTCACGAAAGCTTTTTAGACCTTGCTCATTGGGGTTTTGACTTCTCCAATCTTCATTTGACCCAATAACCTTTCCTATCAATTATCACATTCAATCTCGATTTGACATGATTAGGGAGTGGATTGGCCCCAACATTGGGTCTAAGACCCTACTCGATCTTGATCACTCATTTTTACTAGTAGACCCTGCATTTTTCTTTTAAACGAAATGCAGTTCTCAATGGAATAGCCTTATGCCCTAGCATGATATTCACAATAAGTGTTCTCATCATACCATCTGGGATACAGTAGTGATCTTGGGTTTATGAATACTGGGGCTAATAGTTTACCTACTAATTAGCGAGAGTAAATCTCTTTATAAGAGTAAGGGAGTGGTTCAAAGTGCTCCCTTTCTCAGGGTGCTTGTTGATTATTCAGAGCTCTTTCATTGTGCACATTGTGAGGCTGTGCATTATGGGCCGTATTTTTAACGAGATTCAATGCAAAGTCATTGCAGGAGCAAACCTAGTAGCATAGACTGGTTGCGATGTTGATGATAAGAAGTAAGATGCGTATTCAACATGCTCGGGAGGTACATAGGCTGTGCTGGATGTAGACTTTGATTAAACTTGGTATGATTTTTACCGATAACATTCACCTTCTTCTCTTTACCTTTACTAACCATCTTCTTGACTAATCTGGATGTCTTTTCAACGGATATCATGTCGCTTTTGACAGTGTTCTTAATCATTTCATCAGATATAACCATATCGATAAAACTTTTCATGGCACTTCCTACGAGCCTTTCATAGTAAGGAGCTCGTAGGGTGCCAACAAACATGACTATTATTTCTTTTTCTGCCATAGGAGGATGAACTTGAGCTGCCTCCTCTCTCCATCTCTCAGCATACTGTATAAAGCTCTCAGAAGATTTCTTCTCCATGTTCATGAAAGAGAGGTTATCTAGAGCATAATTAGACACATGCTTATACTGTTTAAGGAATGTGCATGCCAAATTTGCCTATATTTAAATTCTTTTAAGATCAAGTCTTATATAACACTAGAGAGCTGCTTCAGTCAGATAATCCTAGAAGTGATGGATAGTAACTTCTCATTCTCTCCATGCCCCGCCATCTTACGATAGTACATGCGAAGATGAGTAGTAGGGTTGGTAGTCCCATTGTATTTTTCAAAATCGAGCACCTTGAATTTAAGTAGGATAACGAGACTCGAAACCAGCCTTAATAATTTTGCATCTATGATTCCAAACTTGTTACTTCTTTCCACAACTCGAAAATGCTTCTCTAGTTATTGATACTTGTCCAAATCCTTATTATTTTTTGAGAGACTCTTTGTTTTCTCTTACTCCATTTGCTTATCGAGATCTGGTACTATAGGCTTTCTCGATGAAGAGCCTGCACCTTGAAATCCTTGAATTAAGTGGGATGCTATTACAAGATTGATGTAAATGAATGGCTAAGTTGGTAGGATGTTTGTCACCGGAGGATGCTGCCCATGTAGTGCCCCTTCCTTAGCATTAGTGGCTTCAGTGCCACCATTCAGATTGCTTTCAAGATTGGCTGGATCTTTTCCTGCCTTGACTGTACTTGTTTACCCTTTTTTCGTTAACCTAGTGCATAACAGCTTGGTCAGTTCGACAATCTGAGCTTGGAATTCCTCATTCTTATGGAGTGACTGCTCTTAGGACTCTTTACACATGAGTTCGAGTCTTTTAATGCTGGCCTAATAATTGTTTGCCATTGTTCTTTGATGATTGTAGTGTTGTACCGATGGTGAGCTATATGTTCCGTGTTTTAAATCACTTTCACCTTAAATTATTTTTGGATTAGGCTTTTATGATATGTTCATGCATATCTTTGATGCGATGAGAGTGAATATGCGATTGTGAAAATAAAGGAATGAATAAAACTATGAAAAAAGATTAGGTTAGTCATGCAAATGTGAAAAGGACAATTGGATTAAGAGGCAGCTCCACAATAGCATCTTTCATTAAAGCAATAAAATGTCCCGATTATATATGACTACATTTGAAAATGCCTGACATGGTTACATTGCCTGATTACATGGTCTAAAAAATACAACAAATCTTGCTCATGGGCTTCAGTTGGCAAGATATCACTGTCAGGGATCAGGCTACATCCATCATGTTTTTGGCCTCCAACTGAGATGCCTGAATTTGCTCTGTGAGATGGTGATGATGGTCTTGATAGTTTTGGCATAAGTGATCAACCACTCGAAGCCATTCTTATTGCTACTGTGCGAAGGCTTTCACCAATGCATCGACTTGGTCTTGGTGACCTTGAAGAAAATGCTCTAGACCTTGAAGAAAATGCTCTAAATCTTGAATTTTGAGTGTCAGAGCTTTATTTTTGACTTGGTTTGGTCTCAAATCTCAGACTCGAGCTTCTAACCATTTATTCTTCCTTCGACAAATTGATGTAAGAGCTTGGGTTCTAACAAGCTTTTCCTTATTGACCCTAGTAGCTTCTCTCCAATGGTGTAGTTCCTTCTCAAGAGTAGTAATTTTCGTCTTTCACTCGGTCGATGACTTTCCAAGTCTTCGAGACTTGCTTACTTTGTTAAGGGCCACATAGTCTTTTCTTCAAACTCTTGAGGTCTTTATTGAGGTGATTTTTCTCTTGATAGCCCTGTTCATCTCACCATCCCTGAGGTAGAGGTCTATTTTCAATCGACTATTTTTCTCCTTTAATCAAGTAACCTTTTTGGCAAAGGTCATCTTTCTTGTTCAAACTCTTGCTTGAGTAATTCAACTTCAGAAGAAAATTCGTCAACTGGAATTTATGATGTCCCCATACCAAATAAGGGCGCGATGTCATTAATTCCTGAGATCCTCCATGCATGAAAGGCTAGTTAGACTTTCGACTTGTAAACAGGCTCACCATAGTCGAAATCCCATAACTCTAAGTCTTGGATGAAGAGGATGAACTAACGGCACCGAAATTGTCAAAGGACTAAAAGAAGTACTTCCCCATAATCCCATGAGCGGCATGCAATTATAATCTTCGCACCAATAAATGACCGTTTGTGGGAAAAATCAAAAGGCCTTTCATGTTACCTCTTCCCCCTTGAGGTTTTGGAATTTTTGGGCCCATTGCTCTTTAGATTTGTCTTGAGGCCATTCCTTCTCAAGTACCTTAGAGATAGGGCTAAAGTTGGGTAAGAAACATTGCAATGGCCTACTGTCTTTCGGGCTAAAGTGACTGACGAGCCAAATATGAAGGAGCAATGCACACCTGATGAAACGGCTTGTACCTATTTTTTTACACAAATTAAGAGCTCAAATAGTTCCAGCAATGATGGCTAGGGTAGGATTGATGTTGTAGCATAAATGATAAAAGACATCTACTACTGTAGCTTCAACATAGCCTAATGTTTTGGGGAATATAACCAAACCATATATCACCAAAGCGTAGATATCTAGGATTTCTCGGATGTCAATGGTACTTGCCATCTCTTCTTTCAAACTAGCCCATGAGATGCATTCACTGTTCCCCTTTGTTTTGATATGACTCGCAATCTAAGACTCTATTGCCTTGAGGATTTAAGCTAATCTTTTCTTAAAGGTTAGAGGATTCAAAGCTTTGCAGTATAATCTGTCGACCTTTGCCCTTTTAATGTTGAGTAATGCAGCGTATTTATTAACTGTGGGGACCAAGTCTTCATGATTAAAAGTGAAACACTGGTATGCTGGATTCCAAAACTGAGAGGCCACTTGCAATAATCCAACAACCAAATGATCTTAAAGCAAAAGAGCAATATCTCCGTATTTCTCAGTGAATGATTCCCTTTTAGTATTGTCCCAATTGGTCCATACAGTCTTTAGATATTGCCAATCATTTTGATGGTACCCCATATTGATCCTTTCATGCACTATTGAGACATGCCTCGATTTAAGGATGTCTCCATCTTTACGTTGTCGGCATTCTGACCATGCTCGAACTTTCTCAAAGGGCTTTAGCTCTGAAGTGGACTGTTGCTCCATGACGAACACCCCTTGATAAACACTAAACCATTGAACAATTGTCCCATAGTGATGGTAATTATGATGAAATGATGCATGGTGAAAAAGGAAAGCAAAAAGGGTATAAGTTAGTATCCACAACGAAATAAGAGGCAAAATATAAAGAAATGAAAGAATAGAAGCAAAAGTGTATCACAAAATTTACCTCGAAAATAGGTGGTACGATGCCTAGGGCAGACATGATGAATATAAATGTTGAGGCATTAAACAACTAGCATATCGGCATGTCCATATTTAAATTGCCTCTTCATAAAGCAACATGATACCTTGCAAGGACTAAGATTGGCCACTTAAATGATGACGTTTGTTCATCACCATCTATGTTAAGTACATGCTAAGCCATCGTTCGAGCAGTATGACAGCTTATTTCGGTCAGATATAACTATTTCAAGATGGCATTGCAGGTAATGGCATTCACTTATCTTTACCCACTTATTAAAGAGGACTTACTGTTGAATGCAATGGCATTTCCTGAAGGAATAATCATAAAAATGACAAACACGGGTGACAACATTCACTTATCATCGTCTGCCTAACTATCGTATATAAGAGCAAAGGTAAGAAATGTTTCTCGTCATGATCCTACTCTTTAGGTTAATCTAGCAGCATCCGGTATGGTTTGACATGGTTTAGCTCATAAGGCTCACTATATGAGTTTAAGTCAATACCTATTTCAGTATCTGAATTGTTCCTCCATCTGGTAAGAACAGTCGAAGAACCCCAATCCTAGGTCCATCATGGGTTTGGCAGAATAAGTTTGATCCGGTGGATGTATTTCCCTATGCAAATGCGTAAGAGTACTCACAAGAGACATAGGTAGTTTACATCTCGGAAGGTTTTGTCATGCCTATATAGAGGGTTACTCATGAAGGAGGATGGCTCACTTCTTCCTAATAATTAGGATACTAACTGCACCATGCTGTTTGGTGGGAATCTAGTGCAAATGTAACTGCACAGTGTGTGTCGGGGAAACAATCAAACCTTTTTTTTCACTCCCATATTACCATAATTATTCAAATCAATATTTGTTTGGGCACGAACAATCCCTAACAATCACAGGACAAAAACATAAACAATAGAGATTAGTAGGCAAACATAAAAAGGAATTATATCTAAATAATGATAAAGATTGAAGAACTAAGAATCGAATGAGCAATAGCTAGTTATAGGCCTAACTCTCTAGGTTTGGTCCCCAACGAAGTCACCAAGCTATCGCAATGTGCCCAACCTTTAAAACTTCAAACGATCCGAAGGGCATAGCACGCTGGACTTAAAAATAAATGATTGTTAGTCGTGGTCAAGCCTTTGAGTTATCCCTTGATCAGGATTTAGATTGGGTGTAACAATATGAAAGGGAGAGAGACTGTCGGGTGAGTCACTCATCTAACTAGTCTCGGATAACCACCATGAAATGGCTAAAACTTGAAGTCACCATCGATCATTTCGGTCTAGGCAAATCGATACCTACTGAAAATAATATTTCGAGCTAAGAAACTCGAACCATCAGTTTCAAGGTCTACAAAGTCCAAAGATTCATTAGTTAGGTTCAAGAGTTGGTTACACGTGGGGAAGGATTAACATCCCTACGATGCCTGAAATCGCTACCTACTAACTATATTTCACTTTGGTCTGAATTAAATCAGTTCCATTAGGCCTTTGTTTAGATATAATTCCCTTTGATGATAAAGTTTTGTAAAAATAGATTCGATTTTTTTTAAAAAAAAATTAGCTCATCTATGCACTTCGAAGATGTGAGGAACATAGGGAGTATTTATGAATATCAAGTCCGGATTAAGTTTAAAAAATTTTGATATTCCACATTAGGCACTAGAGAGATACCAACACGAAATATTACCTTGTAAATCTTATTGGAAATATAAATTTTAAATATGAATGCACGATAATTACTACAAAAGGAAATGAGTTAGTGAAGTGGAAAAAGCGAAATATAATAATATCATAAACAAGCAATCACTAATAAAGAATGTAAAAATGAGGGTCGATCGAAATGTATCTCATAATTGCCTTTGATTATTAAAGAACAATCGAGATGACAATTTTAGAGACAGGTTTGGATTTGACGATGATTTGAAGGAACAAAATTATTTTAATCAAAGCAGTCTGAGGCACCCAAAAGAGAGAAAATTTTAAGTTTTTTGAGGTAAAGCGGGGTTGAGTATCTCTTTAGAGAGGTAGGGTTGGAGTATCCCCAAAAATAGAGTTAGGAAAATATTTAGGAATAAAGAAAATTTTTTATCTTCTAAAAAATAAGGTTAGAGTATCCTCTCGGAATAGTGGGGTTAGAGTATCTCCAAAGTTAGGAAAACATTTAGGAATAAGGAGAAAATTTAAATTTTTTTAATTAGAAACAGGGTTGAAGTATCCCTTTTGAGTAATGGAGTTGGAGTATCTCCATTGGCGAAAATTTTAATAGGAAATCTTATTTTTTGTATTTTAATCTTGATCCGAGTCAAAAAAGGGCTAATGTTGTGGGCGAACCAACTAGATGCATTTTGAGACATTCGAATGTCTCGATAAAAGGAGATTTGAAAACTTAGATAAAAACAGGAGACAACATTGTGTCACCTTTCTTCGCAAATTTATTTCAAGCTCGTCCGAAGGCTTTAGGCAATGAATCAGGTACCGCTAGAGAGATAACTTGATAAGGTTTAATGTAAAAATACTACAAAATTCTAGACAATCATTTTAAGCAGAATTAATTTTTGAAGTTAAGTTTATATTGACACTAGTAGCACCTGCAGGGGAAAAGATAGGCCGAACTTTGAAAAATCATTTTGGGCTCATCCAAGATTGTTAAATTGTAAACAACACCTTTTCGAAAAGGAAATTTCATAAACTTTTTAGGAAAAAATAATTAAAAATTTCATCAAAATCATTTGATAGGCTAGAATGGCCCAAACAGAATATTGCACATTGGTTCCCATGGTTCTGGCCAACAAAGGTTCAAAAAATCATAACTCCCTCATCTGGAATGATTCAAGGGCAAATGAGACACCGTTAGAAAGGTACTTCAATGTACTTTAAGGGAAACATATTAGAAAAATCAAGAAAAATATTTTATGGTTTGAAAATGATTTTCCAAATTCAGATTAAATACTACCAAAGCAAAAACAGCTAGATTATTTGATATTTCGATTTTTTTAAAGATAGACTCGGGTCTAGGACATCCAAACATCCATGACAGAAAGTAACATGGGCTTCACAAGTTCATTCCACAATCTTAGAGTCGTTTGGGATGACGGAACAACCCTATTGGCCATGTTACTAAAGGGAACATGAGACTCAAGATCAAGGTTTAATACTAAAACGATTTCCTTTTTTGAAAAATAAATTTATTTCACCATGAATCCAGAGCTGAAATGTTGATTTACCCTCAAGATTGGGAGACCAATTTGATGAAAGCATTAAGTCCATGCTACTCTTCATCTATTGGAGGCAGCATAAACCTAACTTGGGGATGTTTCTAAAAATTAGGTTTTAAGAAACAAACAAGCATTTTGATGGAGATATCATGAACAAAATGCAACACATACCAAGATAAACATAGGTTAAACATGTAAACATACAAAGATGACATTTGACATGAAAATGGATGACACAAATGCAAGAAGATGACCAATAAGGTGCATAGAGATGATATGAACATGTTTGAACAAGGGAATGGATTCTGGAGTTGTCAAGACAGCATTTTTATTTCATGAGACTCCTTAAAACACAAGAAAATGATTGAACATGCCTAAGACATGTTAAGGTGACCATATAATATAAAATGGATATGTGAATATGGAAGGAACATGGAAAAAGAAGCATGAACAGAGGCTGTGTAATGATGAAAATGAAGTATGGTGAGTTTATATATCCCATAACATCATGGTGTCAAGAGGGTCATCAAAATCCTAAAACTACCACAATCAAGGCAATAATGATGCATAAAAGCCTTAGGAGGGTCATGGCAGCATGAAAGGCTCACTAAAATGAAATTGATGATCAAATTAGAAAATGTATGGAACAAGGTAAAAAATATACCAGCAAAAGCTTAAACCTTCCTCCTTTTTAAAAGTAGTGAATATAAGCTAAGTTCTTTCCCTCTTTTTGCTATTATTTAGCAAGAAAAGGGTGAAAAAAATAAGCTTTCTAGTAATATGGCTGTTGGTGGGGTGTTTTGAGGATGAAAGTATAAGAAAGGTTGAGTTTTTGAAGGTGTTCTGGTGGTGGCTTTAGGGAGCTACGGGAATAGAGGTTGATTAAGGGTGAAAGGCAATGAAATAGTGTTTTTGGTGAGTTTTTGGAGCTGGAGTTGCTGGAGGATTTATGGAAATGGATGATGAGTTTTTTTAGATTGTTGGAGAGCTTTTTTAATAGCTGAGATTTTTTTTTTGAGATAACTGAGAGAGTCCCTTATTCAATGCTCCGCCACTACTTTTAGAAGATAATGCAAGAGCATTTTTTATTTTTCTCCTTTATACCAAGGGATATCTCCAGCTACCATGCTCAACTGACTCTCTTCTTATTGGTTTTGCCATGCTGAGCAAGGAGGCAGAAAGGCTGTGACAACCTGCAACTGAAGATATATATCTTATTAAAGTAATCTTTGTCATTAAGTGCTTGGGCTTCGAAAATTTGTTTGAAGCCGTTAATGAGCCCGTAGTTGAGGTTTGCAATGATTCATTCTCCTAGCTGCAAAAACATGTTTAAATCGGGTTTTCGAAGGCTTAAAAGTGGCTCAATCTGAGCAAAAATGCCTTAGCGTATCAACACAAAATATGTTATATCAATACACAACGTACTTTTTACTCTTGAGTATCGATACAATGAGCTATGTATCGATACTAAGTAAAAATTGTTTCTACTCTTGAGACTTACAGGCCTATATCAATACTCCATGGATTTGTATCGATACATTTTGAAAACAATCACAACTTTGGCTACTGCCAAGGTCTGTGTTGATACAAACATGCTAGGTATCGATACCATATCTTGGGTATTGATACTTAACCTTCTTGTATCAATACTACATGTGAAAATTCAAATTTTTGATGATGTAAAGCCTTGTATCAATACTCATGCACTAATATGACTTGCACGTACCCATGGTGTCTTGAGTTACATCAACTTGGTCACAAACAATAAGAAATTGATCCGTGCATTCATTTGAATGACCCTAGTGACACCATGAATAGTGACCTTGATGCCTCATTTTTATGTATTTTGTTAATACAATCCATAGGCATTTCAAACCTTCCCAAAAAAATTTTTTTGCCTGGTGCCATGTTGCCTTGTAGTGCCTAGTGACACTGCACCTGATAGTAGTCCCCCAGTTTTTATTTCTACTTTTTGATTTTATCATCTTTTACCTAATTCTTAAGATACCAAAAATAGGCCCGAACAAAATGAGGTGTCTACAATGGAGTTAGTTTTCTAATGTTTCGTAACCTTTAAAATACGAACTCCTATAGGTGACCAATCTCACCTAGCTAAAACAGATTGATAGTGACTCCAAAATAAATAGTCATTTCGTATGATTATTTAGGGTTAAGTCGAATGAGCGATTGATCTTGACAACCCATTCCCAAAACATAAAAGATAAGAAAAGATAATAATGATATGGCCCCTAAAAATAAAAAAATATATATAGATATATATATATATGAACAAAGGTACACTTTGCCTTTTAAGTCGGGCTAGTCAGGATTTGTATCCAAGCCCTGTTGCAACACTCGGTAACCTTAAAAAACTCGATAATAATGTGGAATGAAAAATAACCCTAAATGAGTAAGTTAGATGGTAAATATGACTTAAAATGCAAAAATCACTAATAAACCACTAAATTTCTCAACATTACACTTTGACCCCATAATGGTCTAAAATGCTAAAAATGTTTCTAAAGTGTTTTAAATGCATGGAAAAAATATGGGAACCTCGCAAATTGATCCCTTAACATTTAGCTAAACATGAAGTGGCCCAAAAAACTTGAAAATTTTTAAAAATTGCAAATTAAACCTTAAGGTTTGACTAAATTGAAAAATGGCCCTCAATGCGTGAAATAAATTATGAAAAAAATTGTTATATTACTCCTTTTGCTTTTCGCCAAGCATGGAATGACCTCAAAAGATTTTCAAACTTTGCAAGTTAGCCTTCCCCATTTGATCAAGCTCGGACACACCTCTAAATGGGTTTGAAATTTTTTGAAAAATTAAATTTAACTCCTAAAAGTTTAATTAACAGTAAAACATGTCAAGTGGCCTTGAAAATCAAAAGAAAAAAAATCAAAAAATTCCTTTGTAGGTCAAGCCAAACCAAGAATTTGTCCAAATAGGATATTTTTCATATGCAATCAACATCATGCATGCACTTAGATATAAATTTCTAAGTTAGCTAAATGAACTTATGTGAACTCAAAGTC
>JBBYHL010064335.1:0-38350 GCA_038381835.1 Adansonia madagascariensis | reverse complement strand
AATAAAATAATATATTTTATTTAAATGTAATTATAAAATATCTAAATATTAATATAAAACAACCTTTTAATATTATGATCTGTGAATAATGATTTGTACTTAAATAGGTAGGCCAGGCCAAATTCAGCCCTGAGCTTAGAATTCAAAATTTTTTCGAGCTGCGGCTAGGCCCATAGAACCTAACTAAGATTTTTTTGAGTTGGACCAAGCCAAATTCACGCCTAGGCTTAGAATTCAAAAATACGTAAAAGTGATAATATTTAACATAAAATAAAAAATAATGTAAAATATACTCAAACCCGAACCCGACCTGCACCCGAACTTGAATGGACCTGAACCCAAATTGGCTTGAACCTGAATTGGCCCAAACTTGAAAGAACCCGAATCTGAATATACTTGAACCTGAATCAACCCGAACTCAAAAAATTCGAGCCCGAAATGACCCATCTCGAGCCCGCCTGAACTCGCCCAATTGCCACCTCTACACATTTTTGTTATGGAACGTGAATCCAAGAAAACAATCTTATATTTTAAAAGTAGTTTATAAGGAATACAAACTACTCCTAATTCAGGTACCTTCAAATAAGGAGAGCAAACATGAAAAAGAAAGTCAAATCATACAAAATTTAAATATAATTCTTTATTTACTACAATATAGATCTATACAAGAATTATTTTCTATGTCTCTTAATAGTTTATAGTTATGCATTAAAATAGAAAATAAAAAAAAATTAATTCAACTTCATTTTGTACATCTTGTAAATTAAAGTTTGAAGTTTGCTTACTAATGAAAATAAGTACTCTAACTTAGCATCCAAACTTTAGTTTTGATGGTTGTTGGTGAATACGAATTAAAGATGTGATAAATTTCATAAATCAAGGAAAATACTAAAATGCTTCAATACTTCTAAAACAGTCCAAGCATTAGATAACAATTCTACATGAAAAAACTACAAAAAAAACTAATAATATGTTAATAGAAATAAAGTCAATCTAATTCATACCTTTTATATAAAGTATGAGTTGTATTTTACTTTCTATTCAATCCTTTTGAATGATTTGTCCACCTGAAAAATGTGATCAGTCTTTGTTACGAAGTGAAAAAAAAAGAAAAAAAAATGGTTGACTAGTCAAAAGAGAAATAAGCAATAGCTATAACGTTTCTTTTTTTAACTCAGCAAAACTAAATCCAAATAGTTTATTTTGGCCAAAAAAAAAAAAGCTAAAGGGTGCCATGGACCCTTTATTAAGCTCAAAAACTTTCAAAAATTACTGTATAGACCAAAAAAGTCAACAATGCAAAATTGACTAACATGAACCCAAAAATAACCTGAGCCCGAAATGATCCAAATCCAAAATTACCTGAACTTGAAATTACCCAACCTGGAACTGACCCTGACAATTAACTTGATATAACTCGAACCTAAAATGACCAAATTCGATAAATCTAAATATTAAATCTAATTGACCTGAAACTGATTAACCTAAACCAAAAATGACTCAAACCCAAATAACCCAAGTGTTAAATCCCATTGACCCAAATTCAAAAATAACTTAAACCCAAAATGATCCGAAATCGAAGTGACCTAAACTCGAAGTGACTCAAAACCAAAACAAATTAAACTCAAAAATTGTAGAACCTGAAAATGACTTAACTCGAATTAACCTGACTCGAAATCAACCTCACCTGCCCAATTGATAGATCTAGTTATAGGCTAAATGAAAAAAAATGAACAAAAGCATAGAGACACATGGATACCTTGGCTAGCTAAGGATTCATTTAAAATTTATAAACTGCAGTGACCCAAAACCAAAATGACCCAAAGCTGAAATGACTCAAACCTAAAATAACTAAATCCGATAAATCCAATTGTTAAACCTAATTGACTTGGAATTGATTAACCATTAACTCGAACCCAAAATGGCTGGAATATAGAATAACTCAAACTCAATTAGCCTAAGTGTTAAATCAGAACCTGAAAATGACCCGGAACTAAAATGACCAAAAGTTGAATAACCCAAACCAAAAATGAGTTGAAATCAGGGTCACCCAAACTCAAAGTGACTTGAAACTAAAATGACTCAAACCCAAAAATTTTAAAATCAATAAGTACTTAACTTGAATTAACCTAACTCGTACTCAATTAGACCCGTTCAATTGACAAATCTAGTCATAAGCTAAGAAAAAAAGAATAGGACCCTAGAGAACATTTAATATTTTTTTGAAAATATTTGCATACAAAAATATTTTCGTATGAAAAATATTACAAGTTAGTAAAACTAGTTAACTCGAGTGTTAAACCCGGTTGACCCAAACTAAAATAAATTGAAACTGAAATGATTTGAACCCAAAATGATCTAAAACTGAAATGATTCAAAACTAAAATGATCCCATCTTAAAACATGGCCCCAAATGTTTAACCCAAATTTCACCCTTTTTTCATTTTATTTTTTTCAAGCTAAAGAAAATCAAAATAATAAAATTTAAAAGGAACAAAAAAAGTTAGAAAAGAGCATGTGACACATGGATGCCTCTCAGTCTGATTAACTAGATTGTTAAACTTGGTTGATCTTGAACCTAAAATGGACTAAATCTAGAATAACTAAACCCAAAATGGCTCGAATCTAGAATGAATTGAACCTAATTAACCTAATTGACCCAAACCCGAGATGAATAGAAATCGAAAAACTCAAACCTTAGGACCCGAACCTGTAGTAACTTGAAATTGAAATGACCTAAACCCAAAAATGACCCAAAAAATTAAATACCAATGGTTTAACTCGAATTTCACACATTTTTTATTTTTTCCAAGCTAAAGAAAACAAAAATAATAAAACTTAAAAAGCAAAAAAAGAAAAAACAAAGCAAGAAAATAACAGGACACGTGGATAGCCTTTCCTTTCAAAGATTTATCCAAAATTAATATAATGGATTCAGTGCTGTACCAATAAACCAATTGTTGCAACTTCTCAAGGTTTGGAAATTCATTAAGGCTAGTTAGCTAAAAACTCGAGTTTAATCAAAAGGTGACCTTATTGTTTTTCCTCTCATTGGGTTGTAACTCACAAGAAAAATTCTAAAGTGCAACAAGAAAGACAAAAAAAAGAAAGAGGAAAAATGTGAGGTAGCATTGGTGTACACATTTCATCAAATGGTTCTAACACTTTTTGTTGCAACCCTTCCAAGGTTAGAAAGTTCATCAATAGTCAATAGAAAACTTAATTTTAACCAAAAATTTACTTCATTGTTTTTCCTCTTAGTGGGTTGAAACTCACAAGAAAATTCTAAACTTGCATAATAGTCCATGTTCCTTGAACACCAAAAACTTTGTTAAAATTAAGCCACTTAGGTTTTGGTTTTCAATAATGATCCACACAACCACTTACGAAGACTTTCTCTAAGGTATGAATTGTTTTGTGCTAGTAAATTGATTCAATGTCATAATTAATAGCTTTTATGCTTTCCTAGTTCTCTATAGCCTAAACATCTCTTAACAGAACAAATTCTTTCTAGTTTAGCATTTTGTGCTATAAGCTAAGGAAGACATAATGGCTATCATTACATAGTTCTTTAACTTTTTTCCTTTCACTTTAAGCCATATACTTAAAGAGAGAAGCTTGTTCTTTCTAGCAATTAACTAGGTAGTAAGGAAGAAGAAAGAGTTTAAAGAAGGTATACCACCTTGTAACACTAAAGAATGTGTGGCTAGCTAATCAAAATTATTTTTGATACTCCCCTTTATATATGGTGCGACTAAGGATAGTTAGATAGAGAAAACAATCTTCTCTTCTACTAAGACATTTATGGCCAAGCATGAGGTATATTCCTATCCTTGTTGAAACTCTATTGTAGGATTCTTTAAATCTTTGCCAATTTAATTTAATGCTTATCCATTCAAGCTTTTGTTCAATCAAGTCTTACTTAACTAAATCCAAAGTTTAATCTGGCAATATAATTTAATTTGTGTAACCTTGTAAGCTTTCAATAAATTTGCAATAAACATAATTAGAATCTAAGATTAACAAAGATTAACTAATTTATATTCAAAATCCTAAGTGACATTTATTAAGGTATCATGGCCCTCAAATATCAGAGAGTCAAGATAATCTCAACAAAATCCTTTTAATGTCTAGTCTATTAGTGTAATTCAATTATTTTGCCATTTATTACAGAAAGATCATAAGCATAGTACGACATTTAATCATGAAATGTTTTCATATTAGTTTTACAACTTACAATTAATGTTATGAATTTAGAAAAAATTTCTCATAAATTCATCTTGATTTAGCTAGAGACTACACTAAGTTAACTTAAGCCAAAAACAAATGAAATATATATCATCATATTATTTAGAGAAAGGATGGTAGTGGGTTAACTTGAACTCAAAATGATCTAAACTTGAGTGTTAAGCCGATTAACCCAAAATCAAAATAACCTAAACCTAAAATGATCTGAACTCGAAATGACCCTAAAATGAAATAACTCAAACCAAAAAGGACTTGAAAATTTAAAACCCAAATTGACTCGACCTAAAACCAACCTGACTCATTGATTGACAAGTGCACCTATAAGCAATTAGCCAATTCTATTTTCTTTTTGATAATTAATAACCTAACTCTAATTAAAAAAGCAAGAGGGGATGAGATTATTTATAAAGCAACCTTTCTCTTTATTTTGCATTTCCCTTTGATGTGAGGTTAAATTAAAAACTTGAGATACAAAAAAGAAAAGGAAAGAGGTTTATTTTTAAGTTTTACTTCTTTTTTGTATTAAATTTCCCACTAATGAGAGATTATGTTAAAAGAGTTTGAAAAAAATTTTCTTCATTTTTTTCATAATTCATCATAAATCCTACTTTAAGCAATCAACGATTATTACACAATCATAATCCTAAAACCCAATGGAGCATTTTTAATCTACATTATTCATATTATACAATGATATAAATTTTAAATCATTACTTGAATTATTTTTAAAGATATTAAAGCTAAAATGAACCTACTTAAAAGAAACAAAATATACTATTATCAAGCTTTTATTAAGTTTCTATCAAATTTGTTCACACATAACTCATCAAGCCTATTCATAAACATAAATGAGCAGAGTCACTAAATGATCTAATCCTAGGTATCTAATACCTGTTGTTTAGATTTGGTAAGTCAATTTAATAATAAAAATTTTGTTAAAATAAAAAACTTAGACTAATGCAGCAGAACATACTAAATAACATAAATGGATTGTCCTATAAGCCTTTGATCAATCCACTCATAGCAAGAAAGAAATTTGATTTTATACCTTAATTTGAAAAGGTCCATTTTCTTAAATTAGAATAGGCTCTGAGCCTAATTGTTTCAAACCAAAGCTGTCTAAACATCCAACCTATAATGGTGATCCACACAAGTGACTTAAAAATCCTTTAAAAAAGAAAGATGTCTCTATGCTGAGATCTGTGCTAGCAAATTAGATTTCAAAAACCTTCCTTAATCGATTTCACTATACACCAAAATTAGTAAGATCAGTGAAGAAATAATTTCTTACTAAAAGTTAAAAGAAAATGGCATAAAAACCTAGGGTTGCTGCAACCAAGAAGAAGGTGAATCGACGCCTAGGATTTTCCCTTATATGTTGGCATGGCACAAAGAGGATTTAAATACCCAGGGTTGAGTTTTTGCATATTTGCACTTCAGCTTCTTATTTTTTAACTTTTAAAAAGCTCATAAGTAAATTTTACTTTTTAGGTAATTTTAACCCTATCTCATTTTAATTTCATAAAGTCACCCTTATATGTGTGACCCATTAGGCCTCCATCATAACAATAATAAATATAAATTTACTTAGTTAAGAAATAATCATGACTGGCATTTACCAATGTATCACGACCACTCAATATGTAGGAAGAGTTAAATTGATTTTGACAAGCCTTTCAGTGTACAATAAATATCTCAATGTAATTCAATCTTCCTGAAAAGGGCAAAAGTTTGGTGCAGCGTCTACTCTTAACCTATGCCATATTATGATGCAATCCTTATGTGTTAACTCGATGATCAATATTGCATTGGCCAAGGTCTTTGAGTGAACATAGGCTAGGATCAACTAGATTATATCACTTGGGGTGATGAATCCTCTCTGGACCACTCATTCACCTTCAATATGCTTCATATCATACCTAAAACCACCCATGTTTGGAGTTCATCTATTGAAAACTCATTCACGATGATCTCTGAGTATGATGATTCACATACAAAGTGACCTGGTGTCATAAGTTTAAAGATCACTTACATTACTGACATATGAGAGTATTTCCCTACTTGAATGAAATACCAAATGGAGCTCTCATTGGTCATGTTTAGTGAACTTGCTCTCATAACAAGCATCCATATAATGTCCCCAAGCATCTCTATACTTCAACTTATGAGACCAGTTGCATACATCGTTTTGCATAGAGGCTTACATATGCCCGTCTTTGTGCATTGTCAAGGCCTTGTCTTGATAATACGATGACCAAGAACGCTTTTAGAAATACAAATTTGATGCATAGGGATCTCATAATTGTAACTTTTTATAATTCCCTTGCAAAGCTAATGTGCTTCGTGGGCTTTATCTAAAAAAGATTTAAATAACGACAATGGATTGATATTATTGATAAAGAAATACCTCATATTATATTAATCAAATATAATATACATTATATAAAATAACTAAATGCTAGTGTGTTACAAGTCCAACCAATTCACTTGTAGGGCTTACACTAACACTTGCTAGTGTTTGAACTTTGTTTATTAATTAAAGAAATGAGTCCTAAAATCTTTTTCAAGTTTGTTTGTTTAATCTAATAAACAACATAAACGAGTCATATTGAGCTTGTTCACAAACTTTTGAATGAATATTTGGTTCATTTACACCTCTAACAACAACACAACTTAAATTTATGCAACACGAATAACACACATAAAAGTAATTAAAATTAAAAAGAAAATTATAGATTAAAATTATATTGGGTATATGAAAAATCTTAATCTTAATCTAATAGTTATTTAGTTTTTAGACATATGAAAATATATTAGAACTATACTATTTAGTAGTCAACAATTCTAACAATAATACTTCTAAGAAAATGAAATAAATCAAAAAAATCAAAATCAAAACTTAATTAGTATGAGATTCAAAATATAGTGATACTTATGTTACTATTAAGTTTTATCTTTTCTTCCATGCATAAGTTAAAGCTTAATTAGTTTATTCACAATTCACACTCTAACTCATTTAAATAATTATTTTTAATCGTAGTTTAATTAATTGATAAGATCATGATATATTACTATCTTATTATGATATCTATGCTAATTAAATTAGTTTTTTTTTTTTAATAATGATATTGGATATTATATATGAGGAGATATTATGTTTGTTTTACTAACTCTTTCCTTTAAAAATCAAACCATTACTACTAACTAAAATGAGTATGAATTATATTAAATTAAATACTTAAGAATATCTCGTATGTTTTTAACATATGTTACCTAATTTAGTTTCATAAGTATTTTATCATTAGGCTTTTATGTTGTCCAATGAAATTAATTTCATAATAAATTTGCATTTTTAGTAGATTAATCTGATAAATATTGTTATCTAAATCAGATGCAAATTCAGATAGTTAATAGATAATATATGGATTTGGAGATTAGATATATCAAGTGAATTTGAATTCAGATATTTTAAAAATTACACATATTTATCCCTATTTAAGACCTAAGTATTAAAAGTAGGTAAGAATGACTGCAACACTGTGATTGATCATTAATAAATTTGTTTTGGTTTAAGAAAAAAAAGAAAGAAAAATAATTGGATAATTTAAAAAATTTAATAAATTATAAAATTAAAATTGTGATTAGTAATTAATAGAAATATTACTTCAAATTATTTGTAATAATAGGATGAGTGTTGACACCCTATTTTGTCCATGTCCTTACTTAATTTTTTCTTGTTTTAGCGATCCATTTGAATTTTTTATTATAAATTCTCTAAAATGAGTTTTTGGTGATGGAAAGGTCTGATTGAGGTTTTAGAATATTTCCATGGGCTTAGTTTAATGAAATTTGGCATTTGAGCTTAATTATCTAATTTAAAGGGTAAGTGTTGGACTTAAAAAGTTGAGACTCTAATCCTAAAAAACTGAGCATGACTAGTATAGTAGTTATTAAGGATGAAAAGAGACTTATTTTAGAAGTCAACGTTAAAAATCAATGACAAGTAAAAAATCAATTACAGGCAAAGTCAACTATAAAAGTCAACCTTAGTGCCTAGAGTTAAATACTAAATTGGAAGAGTTTTACAGTTCAGATTTGAAAATTGATTGCATCAAAATGAAATTGAATAGGACTTTAGGTTAAAAAATGTAATCGAGATTGGGTCATGAAAAGACTTTAGAAATTAAAGCGTCCAAAATTCCCAAGGGCTTAATCTAAAAAGCTTGAGATAGAAAATTGCTAAATTTTTAAGGAGAAGTTGTTAAGGGATATGTTTGCTATGAAAAGGAACATCTAATTGCACTTTTATGAGAATATTTAATGATTAATTAGATGAAAAAAATTGCACAAGATTAGTCCATAAATATAGATAGCCATAGCCAAATTAGACTTATGCTAAATGTGAGAAATTTTGCTTATCTAATCAAGGAGGCATTAAGGTCATTTGACTCTAATTTGTTAAAGAGGTTACTAGATAATCTAATATCACCTTAAGGCGATTTAAGGTTAGCTCAGCCACATTTAGACTATAAATAGGAGTGTTTGGTTGTAAAAAAAAAGACTTTACCTTTATATTTCAAAATACTTACAAAATATCTAGAATTTTCTATCAAATTCTCTCATATTTTTGGAAAAAGGAAGCTTAATGAGGTAATTTTCTTACTTAATCTCTTTAATTCTTTAATTTTCAACTCAATAGAGTTTTTTAATACTTGAATGATGCTTGATTATACCTATAAAGGATTTGACCTTGATGAATTTTTAGTCCCATGGTTCAATTATTTCATTTTTTTAAGAGATTGATATTGTGACATTGAAACTAGCTAGGTTGACTTGACTTTGATGAGATTAATGCATGTTTTTAGATTAATTGAAGAATTAAACTCGCAATCATGATGACTTTCTTTGATCTAGTGTTTGGACATGAATAGATTATGGTCTAGGTTTTGGTTTTTTTCATTTTGCTTGATCTTAAGGTGTTGAGCTAGAATCCATGCATTTAGAGTTGAAATAATATGGTGTAAGGTTGAATCATATCATTTGGAGCTTAAATCATGATCAACCACAAGAAAACATGTTGAATATAGGTTCAACCAACTTGAATTTCTCTAGGTTATGTTTCGGTTAGGTTCGATGATGATGATGATGATCTTGCATGATTTTAATGATTCAAGTTTAGATTGAGCATAGGTAAACTGAAATTAGTGTTTAATTTGATGAAATCATAATCTTCCATGTTATATCTAAGCTTGATGACTCATGTTTTTTTTGCTAAACATGTTATTAAGTTGAAATTAAGATTACTTCCTATACTTTAATTGTGAATGAATTAGAATTTGAGTTGAAATGTGTTAGATGAGCATGGTTTTTGATTTTTAATGTTAGGCCAAGGCATTTTGTTGAAAAATTTATCTTATTTTGTATGTTTTTTGTGTGATTGTGATGTGTATTTTACTACATGTTTATGAAAAATCATACGTTGTGAGCTAAATAGTGTTTTCATAAAAATCCCCCAAGTATTAGCTTTTGGTTCATTCAATTCATGATTGAGTTGAGTTCTAATTTTATTAAAAATATTTTCTTTAAGAACAACTTGGGGACATTTAAATAAATGCTTGAATTTAGAGCAGATTTAGAGCGTTAAAAGGTATTTTTTAAGTGTTTTAACCAATTTTTGTAAACTAAACTTGTGGAGTCTTGTTGAAAGCCATTAGGAGTAGTTTGTGTGAGTGTAATATTGATGTTTAATGTTCATTTGGTTGTTGGTTACAACATTCAAGTAAGTGGCATTGGTGTACCTTTCATTTGTTTAAAGTAATTGAATATAAATAAATGCGATAAGAGTGAGTCACTCACATAACTCTCAAGCATTTTTTGATAATGTTGTTTAAAATTTTAGGTTGATTTGCTTAGAGATTTTGCTGTTTGAATCCCTTTGACATGCGAAGAATGTCTTTAGCTAAGCCAATAGACATTCAAACGTATGGAAGCTAGCTAGAAAAATTCACGGTAGGTGTTTGTGCACATGTATTGTTATTGAGTTATTGCAATTTTTTAGCACAGTAGTTTTGGAAAAAGAAATATTTCATCTATGTTTCTAGTGGAATTAATTTTTTTATTATGTTCATTTTAATAGTCAATGAATTGATAGAATAATACACTTTTGAAACATCTGATTTCTTGGCTGGACAAGCCCAAAAAAATTTCTTAACATGAGCTATTTAGGTGGCTCTATTTTGGCACCTAAGTTGTAAATCAAGCTATTTTCATTTGGCATAATCATTTTTATAGATTTTTCTCATGCTTTTCAATTAAAATAGTTTAAGTAACATTTCCAACCATATTGGCTCATTTAGTGGAAGTTTTAAAAGAGTCAAAGAGAAAATCTACAAGATAAGTTGTTTGGACTTACTATGCAATGCAGTAATGTCCAATTAGAAAACTCATTTAATACCTAAAATAATTTTCTAAGATCTTTTGAGTATTTTCACTATGAATTATATTAAGTCAGATTTCAATGAAATTTTAGTTTGCAATTTTTAGTGGTCAGAATAGTCTGGAATAAATCTAGGAAGCCTTAAATGTTAAAGCCATCAAGTATTTTAGGGTTTTTTGCATTTTGGTGTTAGTTATACTAAGGCATTCAAATGCCTCTAATTGATTTTGGAGTTGTTGTTTTGAGAGTCTATAAGTTTAGAAACGTCTAATAATAGGTTCCTAATAGCTTACTTCAAGGCTCTAAAGTTAATAAAATTTGATAAAAAAAAGTAATTTTTAGCTTTGCTTTTAAAGATTTACTTTCTTTAATTTTAGTCCCTGTCTTTTTCATAATTTTTTTCAATAAAGTTCGATTTTATACATAATTTTGATGTGATACTTGATTTGGAAATAGATCTGGAGTTACATGGTTTTATGAAATTTCTTTTTTACAAAATTTTTTACCCTAAATCATGTTAGGGATTCAAGCTAGTCCTGGATCAACATTCAATTGTTCTCATGATCTACCCAATACAAGTTTTGGGATATATGTTTTTCCTTTTTTTTTATGTGTGCTTGTTTTTATGGATAAAAGGGGAATTATTGTTCAATATTTGAATAACTAAAATTAGGGAAAATGTAATTTGGATACGTGTGGTTAGTTAGTACTAGTTTCTGGGAATCATGAAAGGGATTGATCCTTACTTGTGATGTAATTGACACCTGAATAGGACTTTTTTCATAGCTCTCTAGATTGTGCAGGTTGTCATATTATTCATTTTAAGTTTAATAACTCTTAAGCGAATGGTTTTAATAGGTGTCCAATCACACCTTGTTAAAAAATATCAGTGGCAACTACTTAACCTAGCAATCTTTTGTTTTGTTACAAAAAGCTTGGACAAGCAATTTGTTTCAACAGTTGGGGCTCTAAAATGGTTAAAGTGTTGTCTATTCTAATATGTCGATGTTAGTATCTTGATATGTTATGACAATGAGTAATTTGATAAAAAAATAGCGATTCTCTTACTATAAGTATTTATTTGTAAATCATCCAAACCATAAATAGATCATAATAATATGTATAATTTTCTCATAATAATAATTTTTAATAAATAATAATATTATTTGAAGGAAAAGTATTCCATACACAGTTAGTGGTGTTGAAAAAACTCCATGAGTTGGGTTAGTGGGATGACACATGTCCTTTTTTACTTGTTTAGTTCTCTTAAATATATTTTAAGGGACATTTGTCATCCTAATAATAATGCTTATAGAGTTTTTCAACTCCACTGACAGTGTATCAAATAATTATCCATATTTAAATATATTTTTAAGGATAATTATTTGATACACCATCATTAGAGTTAAAAAAATTTCACAAGCAATGCTGTGAGACGACACATGTCCCTTAAAGTATATTTAAAGGAGTAAAAAATTAAAAATTAAAAATAAAACATGTGTCATCCCATTGACTTTGGTTATGATGTTTTTCAACTCTACTGACAATGTATGATATAATAATCCTATTTTTAATATGTGACTATATATTAAATAAAATTTCATTGGTTAACTATAAGCCTTTGAGGTAAGGATTTATCTTGGAGATCTCGAGCTTAAGATGATGCACGAAAATTTATCGGATGAGATATAATTTACTCCAATTTTGTAATCTAAGATTATATTTAGAGTTATAAAGATTATCCAAATTCTTAATAAAATAATTTAAAATTTTGAATCCAAACTTGACGTTTGACATGAAATTTTAATTAATTTAAAAATAATAAATATAAAACAAATAATTATAAAAATTATTTTAATTTGATTCTTCCACTTAATTCGTAGTGATTTAAAAAAAATGTTGCCTTTCAGTATGAAATAAATAATACTTCTCCTCTTTTAATTAAATTGTCACAATTGATTTTTCAATAAAATTTTAAACTTTGATTTCTAAAATATTTAAAAATTATTTCATTCAAAATTTTCATTAATATATTTTTTAAATTTTTATTAATCATAAATATAAAATAATAAGAGATTAAACTTAAAAATTTTCACTGACCAAAAATCAAAATACAAAATTTTACTCAAATGAAAGCATTACTTGAAATGACTTGAAAATTTATAGTTACATCCGAAATAATTCAAGTCAAATCTAACTTCTTTTTACCTTATTAGTATTTAGCAATTATTTAAAAAAAAAAGAATATTGCTTACAAAAATATTATTAATTACTAATTCAAGGAGGAAGGTAAATCTAATAAATTACATATTTTTATCGCATTCATATAAATTAGCATGTTATAATTATATTTTTAGATATTTTATATATATATAAATTTTGATATGTTATAATTTATATTATATAGATTTTGAAATATTTATAATGTTATTTTTTATCGTATAGCATTTTATGTTATGTTTTAACCATTTTTTTGGGTTTATATACAAATTGCCCTCTAATTATCTACTTTTCACGATTCGGTATCTAAAGAAAAAAATTCACAATTAATTATTTAAACTTTACTTTTGTCACACATATCCCCAATGCCACATGAGCATTTAAGAAAATTTTGTATTTACTTTAAATAAAAATTTTAAAATAAGAATTTATTTTTAAATTTTATTTAATTTAATTTTTTTACATGTTTGCTGAATGTCAACAATGCAACGTGTCATGATTTTATTGATAAAAAATTGGTACATCATTAATTATTAAGCTTTATACAAATGTATGTAATAAAACTAAAATTTTAATATTTAATTATGAATTTTTTCTTTATATATTTTGAATTTTTTCTCTGCATATTAAATTGTAAAATGGAGTATAGTTCAAGCAACCCTTTATATATTAACCCATTTTTTTCTATGTTACTCTTGCCATCGTGAGGAACAAATATACGTTTTGAAGAACAAATATGGGAGAATTCCAAAAACACCAATGTACCAAAAATAAAGAAAAAAAAGGTGAAATGTAGAAAATAAAAGGAAATACCAATTATCAAAAATACTAATAAGGAAACATTAAGTTACCATTATACCCTTAATCATAACCCATTTTTCATCCCCCAATTTTCCTCTCCTTCGACAAAGTTAGCATTTGAAATTGTTAAAAACCAGCTCCTCTGAGAATTTTCCTCCCCTACCCAGTATTAACCCTTTTTTGACCCCAACTTGAAAAAAACCTGCTCTCTTTCACCTAGTTCACCTTTTGTTGTTGAAATCGATTCCATATTTGTGACTTGATATACGAAACACTGTTTTCCCTCGTCATTTTCCTCTTCATGTCAATCAATCTCAGTTTTTATTGTTGGTATGGATTTTGGTGTTCCAATTCCATAATTTTAAAGAAAGCCATATTCCAAGGAAGTTAAGGTATTATTTACCCTGTTTTTATGGTCAATAATGCGAAAATTTTAATAGTAAGTATTAGTTAATTTTAGAGGATATTTTTATTCATGAAAGTTTGAAATAGTATTGTATAACGAGGGTGCCGAAACCAAAATTGTACAATATAATGCTGACGTAGAGCAGATTGTGGAGGGGTAAGACAAAATATGAAACATGAATGATAAATTCTAAGTTAGAATACCTCATAAATAAATTCGAGTGCATCTACTATTTGCATAACTCTTGGATGCAAAGACGTCATGAGAACTAATGCTTTATTGTAATTTAGAATGTTATAATTGATTGATAATATAATGCAACGTAGCATGAGCATTAAACGTTTGAGTTTAATGATTCTTAGTTTGCATCAGCTACAATTAAGTTGTCAAGTTGCAATTAATGATTCTTAGTTTAATGCTTTATTGTAACTTAGAATGCTATAAGCGAGTGATAATATATTGCAGTTAAGTAGTCAAGAGGTAAGGCTACTTTATGTATAAAGCTCTTGTAAACAAATACAATTCCCATAGAAGTCTTGCCTTTGATTGATGTAACCCTATTAACAGTGGTTGCATATTTGGTAGGAGCTACTCTAATTGTTAGAAATTGGAAAGTAAGATTAATTAACATAGAAATATTTAAGGAATGCCTTTTAGTATAGAATGTACTATTAATTGGTAGTGAATTGGTGTTGCAATTTGACAATAACCATGTATGGATAGCAAAATGTTGTCATTTTGAAAAAGTGTTGTCAATGTTTGTCATATAATCATTTGATGTATTTTGGTATGACATCTGATAAACTTTTGTAATTTTTGTGGAAATATTTTGTTTGATTTTGAAGTTGTGGATTGTGATATAACTGTTGTTAGGGTTGCATTCTTACAATTTAAGGTGTTTATCTAGTAATTTAAGGTACAAAGTCATGTAGACGAACCCGTTAATTGTACCTTATTTATATGTACATTGACTTATTGTGAAATTTACATTCCATTAAAGTGAAAGGTATGTTTTGTGTTATGAGTCATATATTAAGTTATGCTGACTCGTACATTCTATTTTATGGAATATATATATTGTTTTTGTCATACATACATAGTTTATATATATATTTTGTTCAAATAAGTAAAAAAATTTATATGAGACATTGTTCTATAAGGAGTTTAGAAGTATTTAGGGAGCATTTGATTGATATATATATATTTAGTTATAGTCATTTGTATATTAAGTTGCATAGTCATATGTACATTCCTAAAGGCCTGTATGTACATTGGTTGGTGAATGTTTATCTCTTTCTCCAATCTGTTAGTGATTAGAATAAACTAAATTAAAAGAAAGCTAAGTGTATTTATTCCTTGTTTGTCAAATTTAAGGTTGGTTAGTTGTGTTCATATCTTATAGTGGTTGTATATGAAAGGTTATGGTGAGTTTAGGAACATAGGTACATTTAAATTTACCCATTATTGTTTTTTATATATTAAAATATATGTATACAAATATATACATGTGTCCAGATTTATAACAATATAATATTTATAGGTTTAAAATAAAATTAAGGTACACATAGATCGAAGTCATCGTAGGAGTGCAGAAAAGAAAACGAAAATTACAGAGGTAAAGTTATTTTTTCATAGCATGTGGTTTAATGGAATATTAACTTCCATATGTAGCTAACATGAGATCGTACAAAATTCTAGCCTAGTGGTAAAGTAAACACGCGTTGCATTATGGGTAGGTTGGTTAGGTTAATTAGAGAGGTTGTTATAGGTGACGACATAAAAGAGAATGCAATTCAAGAAATAGGTTCCGAGGGGTTTTCAAGTTTGAAAGTAACCCTTTTGTGTCACAATTGTGCACATGATTGATTCAACATTTTGACACAATAAATAATGCTATAAAATGGTCCAACCATGTCATTGCAATTACAGAGATGAGATTAGGGCATGGAACAGTAAAGTGTTGCCTTCTAATTCATTGTCAGAAGTTGAGGATCCATTACGCAGTGTAATAGATTTAGATGATTAAAAAGGTTTTTTGCGCTATATGTGATAGAAGCTGTCTTAGCACTAGGCAGTAGGGTGGAGGTTAATATGAAGTTGGTGAAGACTATATTTAATCCATTGTAAATTAATGTGTACAATTAAGGCGGGTTTACATTGAATTAGCTAATTAATGCTGTTAGGAAGTGCACAGGAAGAAAACGCAAAACATATATCACTGACTATGTACTTATCACAACATAGCCCAGATACAAATCTTGACCAGCTCAACTTAAAATAACGAATGTACCCCTTGTTTCTATATATCATTATTTTTCGTTCATTTGGGGCCTACATCATTATTAATTTCTCTATTTTCATACTTGGGGACTGAGTTGTCGAGATGAATCACTCACTCGACTTCTTTAAATAGTCATTATGAAACAACCATTTATTTTGAGTCACCACCGATCTATT
The DNA here is from genome assembly GCA_038381835.1 of Adansonia madagascariensis. Lineage (NCBI taxonomy): Eukaryota > Viridiplantae > Streptophyta > Magnoliopsida > Malvales > Malvaceae > Adansonia > Adansonia madagascariensis. The sequence continues at coordinate 21,782 of JBBYHL010064335.1, read as the reverse complement.
TTGGCTAAGTGAGATCAGTCACTTGCCAGGTTTATATTTTAAAGATTATGAAACCCATAAAAACAAACTCCAAGGTATGAGCTCATACAGAGATTGCTTAAAAGAGTTTGGGAGTCGATTACAATCATAAGTAAGTATCAACCTTCTTGTGATGCCTTGTAATTGGTACTTTTTTAATCGTGTGTTAACATAAATTTGATTTTTATCCAATTTTAATATTTAATATTTAATTATAATTCTCATATTTCAAAAATTAAATTTTACAAAACAAATTTATTATTTTGGATGAGAAAATTGGGTTTTAATATTTTTAAAAATCAAAATATCTTTCATACCCTCTCGGAGAACCAGGAGACCACGAAAGCTTTTATCATTCTTCATCGTACCCCGCTAGAGAACCTGTGGAATACGAAAAGTTTTATTTTTCCAAAACTTGAAAAATTCTAAATTTTATTTTGAAAAGGGTGTCTCAGTTTTAAAGTAATCCGTAGAACCCCTCGTATATTCTGATAGGAATTCCACATATTAATTTTACTAGGAGACATTGCCCTAATTTAAAAAAATATATACATAATTTTATTAAAAATATTGATCCTAAGACCTAAAAACGGTCTAATATGACGAACATATTCCTAATGTGTACTTTTGACATGAAAGTATCACAGTATTCACATAGGACTTGGTTGTAATGCAATATTATGAAAATGCCCCCAAGGTATACCTTTAACGTAAAAGTATCCCGATTATCTTAAGGACTTGCAAATGTTAATAAAAATGTGAACTTATCCTAGATATGCACCTTTGACCTAAAAGCATCCTGATGCTTATCTAAGACTCGGCTCGAGAGAAATTACCAAAATGTGCTTATGGTTTACCTTGGATGTGGAAGTATCTTGGTAACCTTAATGGACTTTAAAATGATCTTAGAAGGCTAAAATAATCCTAAATGTTCACCTTCGGCATAAAAGCATCCTGATAAGTAAAATTACTAAAATACCCCTATGGTATACCTTTGACGTGAAAGTATCCTAGTAACCCTAGTAGACTTTAAAATGATTTTAGAAGGCTAAACCAATCCTAAATATTCACTTTTGGCATAAAACATCTCAGTGAGCAAAATTATTAAAATACCCCTAAGGTATACCTTCGAAGTGAAAGTATCCCGGTAACCTTAATAGACACTAACACGGTGATGAAATGACAGACCTATCCCAAATATGCACCTTTAGCATAAAGTATCCCGGTTACTATCTAGGACTCGATTCTAGGTAAAATTACCAAAATGCCTTTAGGGTATACCTTCAACGTGAAAGTATATCGGTGCCTTAACAGACATTAATATGATAACAAAATGACAAACCTATCCTAAAAATGGACCTTTGGCATAAAAACATCCTGGTTACTATCTAGGACTCGTTTCTATGTAAAATTACCAAAATACCCTTAGGATATACCTTCGACGTGAATGTATCTCGGTACTCTAACGGGCACTAATATGATGATAAAATGATAAATATACCCTAAATAGGGAAATTGAAATTTTAAATTTGACTTTAAATGATAAAATTATAATTAAGCCCCTAAACTTTTAAAAATTTCATTTAGTGCCCTATGAAAAATCGAGAAGATACAAGAAGTTTTAAAAATTTCTATACTATGAAGACCATAGGAATAATATAATATTTAAAAGTGACAAAAATGACCATTTTACCCCTTAAATACTTAAATTTGCTATTTAGTCCCTAAACTTTTTAAAATTTACATTTAAGTCCCTACATAGAAAAAACATCATAAAACATCACAAACACATGAAAATATGTATGAAAAGCACAGCAAATCTATCCATAAGGATTTGGCCAAACACCTTGGCCTTGGAACAATAATTTTCATCTTTTTGCAAACTCGTCCTTCAACTTCCTAAATATGCATTTTCACCCTTACATGGATAAACATCACAAAACATCATAACAAATCATCAAACCAGGTCAGAATCAACACGAAAATCATGGCAAAAATGTACATGAAGGTTCGGCCAAGCACTTTTAGCCTTAAAACATAATTTTTCTATATTTTGTAATTTAGTCCTTAAACTTTTTAAAATTACAAAATGACCCCTAAAGTGTTAAAAACTCCTAACACATGTTTTTGAACACATGAATCAGAATTCTCATCGCTCATAAAGCTCTCGGCCAAGCCAAAAATGACCTAAAAAATGTTTACAAATTTTACAATTTAGTCCCTATGTTTACTAACATTACAAAATAACCTTAAAACCATGAAATCAAGAGAAAAATAAGCACAAAATCATTATCAATTCCAATCAAATTCGGCCAAAGCACGAATATCACCAAAACAAAAATTTTCCATCATGAAATTGTATAAATAAATCATAAATATATGAACAAATTTTTATCAAACTTGAAAATACATAAAATCACTAATATTTCAACATAAATCAAGATGAACATGACATGATAAATATTACTAAACATATGTTCATAAAGATAATATCATTTCTACTAATAAACATAAATTATTATAATGAAAATCAACACAAATGCAATAAAAATCAAATATATCAACAAAATACATAAAATTTGATCATTGTTTTCATGCTTACCTTTCAACACAGAATGAAATCCATGAGCTCAAGTAATCATAAAACTCATTAAAAAGAAGATTCAAATATGAAATTAACAAAATTAGAATTTTTACAAGAAAAATTACCTTGAAAGCTTGAAAAATTAGGAATTTTCAAATTTTTTTAGTGTTTTTCTCTTTTTTTTTCTTTCATGGAAATTGCTAAAGCTTCTAAATGAAGAAATCAAACTACTATTTATAGAGGATGAAGGATGGCAACAATGGTGGAGTTTCCACCAGCTTCCACACATGTCTTTATTTTATTTTATTTTAGATTTTTTTATTTTTATTAATTCAGATGTGACCAAAATTAATTGTATTTGTCTTTTAGTGGATGATTTCATGGATGAGAACATTAAAATCTAGAGAATTTTTGGAATATATTTATATAATCGGTAAAATTAGTTAGAAGGATTAAATTGTAAAAGTTAAAAATCATGTATTTGAAATAAAATTTCATATGATCAATTTAATTTAATCTAATAATGAAAACAATTTTTAATTTACAGAAAAAATTAAAAATAATAAACTTGTACAATTTTACGAGAAAAATGTTTACTAAGAAAAATTGTTATATGTGAAAAAAATGAAAAACTCATAAAATAAATAAAAATTTTTAAAACTGATTTAATGTGAATTTAACAACACTATTTGAAGAATTTAAAAATTATAAGTTCAGAAAAATCCTACCGAAAAAATTTACAGAGTAAAAAACTTCGTATCTTGATAACAGAAAAGATTCTAAAACTCATAAAATAAATTAAAATTTTCAAAATTGATTTAATATCAATTAAAAATAATTTTTAAAGAATTTTAAAAAGTATAAACTCGAAAAAACCTTACCGAAAAAATTTACGGAGTAAAAAACTTTGTATCTAGGTAACGAAAAATTTTAAAACTTATAAATTAAATTGAATTTTTAAAAAATGATTTAATGTAAATTAAAAAAATAATATTTTAAAAATTTTAAAAATTATAAACTGAAAAAAATCTTTCTGAAAAGATTTATGGAATAGATAACTTTGTAGTTTGGAACAGAAAAAATCTAAACGAAAATGTAAAGTTCATAAAATAAAATAAAACAAAATTTTAAAAACTGATTTAACATAGATTAAACAATAATATTTGAAGATTTGTACAAATCATAAACTCAAAAAATCCCCTGAAAAAAATTACGAAATAAAAGCTCTGTACATTAAAAACGGGAAAATTCTAAAAAGAACTAATAAAATAAATTAAATTTTAAAAAATCAATTTAATATGAATTAAATAATAATATTTGAAGAATTTTAGAAATTATAAATTCAAAAAAATCTCTAAAAAAATTTACGGAGTAAAAAACTTTGTATTTAAAAAACAAAGAAAATCCTAAAATTTATAACAAATAAATGAAATTTTAAAAAATGATTTATTGGTGATTAAAGTGAATATTTAAAAAAATTTTGAAATTCGAAACTCAAGAAAATTTCACAAAAAATTTTACAGATAAAGAAAAATTCATATTCTAGAAGCGAGAAAATTTTTAAAAAATATATTAAAACTTATATAAAATGAATTAAATAAAATATATTATTCAAAATATTAATTTACAAAATGGTGAAGATGGAAATCTAAAATTTGAAATAAGCAAAAAATATTTCACTAGTATAATACTAGCGGTATTATAAAAAATTCAAAATTAGTTACTAAAATGGGTAACTTGACACCTTGTGTTATAAAATCAAATATGAATTTTTCTTTGAATATTATTGATTTTTTTGGAGTGTGTATTGACATAAATACCACATAGGTATCGTAAAAGTATATGACAGTCAATTTCCTAAATTTAACAAAAATCCTGAATTTAAATTCTTAAAATTATGAAATTCAACCGTGATATCATCTACAAAAATAGATTTTCAAAATTTTGATGAGAAAAAATTAAAAATAATTTTTCTCTTAAATATTCATCTTGTATATCGTAAATTAGAAGTCAAAAAATGATTTTTCTATCACGTGAACTTACAGCCATTTAAATATGGGTAAAAAGGTTTTAAGAATGTCTGGTGCATCTGAAAAAAAAACATCCTGAATGAGGGTGGCTATTAAGTTATCAATATTAAATATTCAAGATTATTGAAAAGAAGACCTAGATGAAATTAGGTGTCTATAGTACTATTTCTCCATTATGACAAAATATCAATGACTAATTTCAATATGTCAAATTATCTTTATAACCTTCAATTGGAGATATAATATAGAACCTTTTTGTAGATCTTTTACTTAGATAGGGTTATTTTATCCAAAAGATGCGTACCCCATGCTGTGCCCTGGATAAGCAAATGGGATGATAATTTCATCAAAAAATGTCTACACCTAGAGGAAGAGTACAGTGGATATGGTGGTTCTAGGTAGGTAAGTTTAGTTATATCATTAAAATCTTTTTTGTTTTTAGTTATCACTAAAATATTTATGCATTATAACAACAAACTAAATATTTACGGTTGTTACAATTGTTGTCATCATAACTGTTGTGTAATTACATTTATAGCTTGTAAGTGACATTGAACCTTCGATGAATGAAAGTGGCGAGGGAAGCGAATCCCTGCAGTTAATTTTCCCAGTAGTTAATTTTCCATTATCTTTTTCTGCCCATAAAGTCTAAGTTTTGATTGTTGTTAATAGTTAACATCTGCAATAATGAAGGCTATGTTTTATATAGTTTTGAGTAAAATGTTGGTAATTCAATCTTTTTCAATTAATTCATGGTGTAAATAATCTTTGTCATAGGTTATTTTGCAACGGATCATGTCATGAACTGACGAGATCATAAAGCAAAACCAGGAGATTGCGAGATTGAATAAAGATAATCTCCTCAATATGATGGCACTGGCAAAGCTGTCATCATCACGTGTAAATTTTGGAATGTCTACTATTGTAAATAAAATGCATCAGCCAATACAAAGAAAGGTGATAACCATCATCATAGAGACAAAGGGTTCCTATTATGTTAGTTTACACCATTAGTTACTAGTTGTACTTTAGCATAAAACGTTTGACCTCCTCCTTTGAATGTTAGAGTACTAGAATGATGCATAATTTTTTAGGATAAAGTATTGAAATAATGAAAGAAGAAATACATGGTGATGCTAATGTCAGCGTGATTAAGACTTTCCACGTATTCGTAGGGCACTTAGGGCTACTGTCAACCTTTGATCACCCTATATGGTTACTTGGCCACTCAGCTTGCTGACCAAACTCGAAAGAGCGGTGGTCTAGTATGCATAGGATGAAAAATTACCTATGGCATGAGTTCAACATATATATTGTACATTAGTTGTGGTTACTTTTAAAATCATTCTAACATGTCCATCACTTTGAATAATCCATCTCATTTGTATTTGCTGTAAGGAAATCCTCTACGAAATGCATGGTTAGGATTTAACAAGGATGAACATGTTATCCTTGGCCAAATCAAATTATGTCAGTAACATGGTATGTTAAACTTGTCTTTTGTACATATCGCATTACATGAACCTATAAATCAACATAACAATTTGTTTATATACAAATATTTTAGGTAATAGAGATGTATGTTCACATGATTAATGTAAAAAAATTTATGTAATTAAGAAATCAAGGCTGTATCAATTTGTTTTGACCTCACAATTGGCAGTATGAATTATGTCTTTTGATGACATAGACATCAGAATGGAGACATTTCATTGAATGTTTGTTCTTTTAGTGAGTAGATGTTAATAGGCAATGACCTTTCATGTAGGGTGTGGTACTACATTACAATCCTAGATGAAAGATAGCCCAGAATGATATCACCACTTGTTTTGCTAATTTTCTAATGATTGAACCTATAATGTTGAAATAACATGAGCTCAATTGGTATGTATCAATTATGCATGTAACCTAAAATAAGTTGCATATATATATGTAAATAATTATGATTTGTTTTTAATACTTTATATATTTGTTAGATATGCTTGCCATTATGTGCAAACAATCATTGGGTTGCGTATTGTGTTAATATGGTATCTTTCGATAGAAATTATTAATTCTAGAAGGTCACGATTGGGACACTTTTGATTTCTTTAAGAATTTTTAATCTATAAAAAAACATAACTTATACTATCCTTGTATGAGGTGATATGTTAAGGATAAAGTTTAAGGTAATTCTGACATGATATATGTTCTCAATTGCAGTAGAAGATTTTACTGCTTTGTTACATGCATGAAACCATCTAACAGCAGATACAATTCATTAGTGCAATAAGAGATGCATAGAGTTGGAGTGACAGCTAAATGACGAGTAAATCTTGAATCCCTTATTATAACATTAGTTTGGGGTCATTTTTTTGGTTGGCGTTTATAGTTGGTTTAAAGTTAACTAGTTTATGCATTGTATTATAGTTTTGGTGATTATGGTAAGCATTTACAAGGATGGACTAGCCAAAACACTCTATTGAATCGGGTGAGTATGTAGGGCATAAAATTTGCTCTTTACTTCTAGTCAGAAATTTTATTTGTGTGATAACAAACACGTTGGCTTTTCTACAAGCGATACCAAGAAGTATAGGGAAAAGGACAAATTACTGAGCATGTCGAGAAGGATTTAAGGCATATAATGTGTACATAGGATTAACATGAACGATGGAAATGGGTATAAGGTTTTTAAGGGTTAATGGTTATGAAAGAGACAAATTTCATATTTGAATGATGTATAGGAATATTGTACATATTATATTAGAAATATAAATTAATTTTTTAATTTTGTTAATTATCCCCTTACACTTGTTGTTGTCTATAATTTTTTAATTTTGTTATTTATCTTTACTATTAATCCATTTACACCAGCAGATAAGTATAATAGTTATCATCTATAGTATCTAGATAGCCCTCTTGAAACTCATTTATGCATTTAACATTAGGCTTTGTTTGTACATATAATACAACATAATTATTTTGACATCCTTCTTTACTAGTAAACTTACGGTTGCCATGTGAAAATTCAACTTTACTGATTCAACCTGACAGTGGTTGTCATACTTACATTTAGGTATATTCATACGTACATTTTGTTATAGCGATATTTACATTTAGTTATAATCATAAGTATATTTAATTCTGTTGACTTTATCATTCAGTATTAGGTATATTTTTTTAAAGGTTATGGTTTTGTACATTTGTTACAATGTTATACATTTGCATTGTACTCATTTTTTTTTTACTTTTGGCTGTGTACATTTAGTTCTACCTTTTTGTGCTTTTAGTTATAGTCATATGTACAATCAATTCCATCGATTTCGACAAGTACACTTATCCATATGTATATTTGGGTGATTGCCATATAAGAAGTGTTAATAATTTCCAGCTACAGTATTTACTTAATGGTTACCGTTTTGCCTCATTGCCTTAAAGACATATGCGTTAAGGGTTTAGAAATCAGTTATAGTGTTTTGGTCATGCTTCTTACTCATGTATATCCTGTTATGCTCATATGTACAAAACACCTAACTCTTATAACATCAGTTTTTGTAATGTGCAAAATCAATATTAATTATCTGATACAATTTTAGGGTTAGATGGTCATAAATACATTTAGTAATTCTTATATGTATATTCAGTTATGATTATATTACACTTAGTTATGGTACTGTGTACATTTGCCATATGCATTATGTACACTTATTTACGATCATATACACATTCATATAAATTTAAATTAAACACTTTCAAAATGCAAAGTTACTTTGAAAATATTAATTAACTATACAAAATGAATTATTTGGCCATTAACCGGCATTTTCCTTGAGTTGTGTCCTTCAATGTACACATCCCATAATTATAGGTAGTTATGGGTTTAGGGTTTGACATCATTTTAATTGATCAAAAAACCAATTTAAATTCAATACACAATCTATATTGCCCATTTTGTGGTCCATAATCCATTCTATTTTAGAATAACTGATATTAAACATATCAATATGGAGTTTTATTTTTTATCTTTAAATTTTTCCCATTAATTACTCTATTTCTAATGTCTGTTAAATGGTTTATAGAGTAAAATTAACTACTAGTAAACACCCCATATATATAGAAGCATCTTTTTTTTTTAGTTCTTTGTCTTCACATTAACTACTATTAGCCATTTGTCTTTAGTCCTTGGTTGCAGGCCAATGGAAATTATCTCAATTAACTTTCAGGACTTTTGCATAAGGTTGCTCAATCATGTAGATATGCAACTCCTACTTATTAGGTCGTACAGAATACGGATAATGAATAAAGGATAGTTATCCTTATTGTGTTGCTTCATGAATCAAAGAACTTGATAGATATTTTTGTCAAAAGTGAGTTTCAGGAAGATCAAAAGACAGCAAAAATGTTTACCATTAAGAATGTGATACTCATAGGAAATCACATTTTAGGTTTAAGATCGATGACTACAACTATCACATGTTCCAACACTATGAAAAGATGTGCAATAAATGGAATTCAATTGACTCTGCACGTCAATCCCTAGTAAAAGAACTCCAATAGACCTATTAGATGTATATGGATAATTATACTACTAAGTTTGAGGCAAGAATCAATATGAAGTTGAAAGTGGTGTAGAAGCCTAAATCTGTGTCGGATACGCTAAAATAGATTTACGGTTTGGCATGCCATGTTAACATATTCGGCTGTTTATATTAGTAGTGTACATGTGTATTCAAGTTTCAATATATGTGCATATACATGCTTCTCCCTCTTTGCTTTTGGTTATCTTAGATTTAATGTATTATAGTAATAATATAGATCAGTCGCAACATCTAACCTTCCATTCATTGTCATTGTCAAAGAAGAGTACCACAAATTATATATGTTAATGCAATTACGTCACGTAAATGCAATGAATTTAGGGTAAACAAAAGAGAAATCCTTAGTCCGACATAACAACATGGACTAAAAAACTTTGTACAAACTAGCTGCATATTATAAATTGTAGCCTATATACACAGCTGGACTGTAATACATGTATATGTTCAATTATTGACAAAGCTTAACCCTAACAATTGTCGTATGTTGGATATCTTTATTTATCAAGGAATAATTCCTTTACTTGCTCCCCCAGCCCTTATGTGGATGTTTTAGCAAATTCACTACTACTTACACCATAACTTTCTATAATTATCAAAACTTTGAATATGGAAACTACATATGCATTCAAAAAAGGTCTTATAGCTAAAAAATACCATCAATATAATTCTTCAATATATTAGATATTCATTTCAATTGTTGTATATAATTCAATGTAGAGATATAAGTACCCAAAACCTATAGAAAGAAGTTAACAAAATGATTAGCTTTGACTAGAAGATAGCCAAAATCTGAATGTAGGTATATTATTTATGGTCTAGTTCATCCTAAACTCCCCTAATAACTCGTGAGTAAAAGTCTCAATCCTTATGTCATTCATTGATAACCTCTTGTCCAAAGGGGTTCTACCATCGAAATTTGAGAGACTTTCTATTTTTTCCAATTTCTTGAGATATACTCTTAGCGCTCCCAACAGTTGCGGATGTCAAAGTTATTATGTTAGTAGCATTATAACTTCCCAATAGAAGATAAAAGCCTATATCGACCATCCTTATAATGCAGATCAGTTGATGTAAAGGAAATATAATAGCTGAATGTACAAAGTTCTTTTTTGATTCATAATTGACAGCTCATCTAATGAAGCATCACTGTTTTCCCCAAATTTGTACAGATAAGGGAATATTGCATTATATGGCTACATCATATTTCAAAATAGTAATATCATCCAATCAAGCAATTCAAATCAAAGGGAACGGAAAAATAACTCAAAGGTGAATTCTTATATTATGTTAGCAAGTTCTACTTATCTCAATTGCAAAATTACTTACAAGATTTAGCAAGCATTTGTAAGGGCTATCATCTAACAACATCATGTTATATTCATCATAATCCTTCTCGCTTAGTTCGCCACATCTATCCCATAGATTATGTAGATCTTTAATACTAAAGGCTTAGCAAGGTTGACGAAAGTACTGTATTTCATTTTTGTACAGTGGTACACATCCTACGATTTGAGAACTTGATATGCCAGATGAGTTGTAGACTTGATTTGTCATACATTTGATAAAATACCAACAATGTATCTTTATTATACCCAACAAAACAACAATCTCTCTTTCATATCACCCACCAAATACGTTAAAACATCGTCCAACTTTTTCCTACATGTCAACATATGACCTATATGTTTAGGGTCTCAACAATGATTCACAGGGATTTAGTGCACAACTTACTTACTTCTCGATTACTAAATACCAACTTTAAAGGTGGCAAAGCAAAACCATATAAAGTCTTCATAGAATGGTCTCCTTCAAACTAAGAAATCATGTAGGAATTTACCAATTGATTGTAAAATAATTTTCTAATGAAGTAAGAGTACTATGCTACTACCATATTGCTACTAGAATGACTGCCTTACCTGTTTACAGGTGGATTTTTCTGCCTTTGAAATCTTATCAATAATTTGATGAATGGACTATATCTACCAAAACCCTATTAATATCAAAGATAATGAGTTTCTTCATATTTTTTTCTGGCTATCGATTTATTATATTCTAGTCTTTACCATTCGTATTCGTTAAGATCGTTAGTTGGTCCATATATGGTAATTTCTTTTACAATAAACCATAACTAAACTAAGTAACAACAAGGAAAAAGAAAAAATGACACCAATGAAGACGTATATTGTTATTGTTCATATATGTAACTAAGAACTTCTACATACCTCATCATTCTAATTGTGCTCCCCTTAAACAATGATAATGATGTCTTCATTTGTAGTTGCTTTTGACCAAAAAATTGGTTCGATAATTTGGCAGTAACCTTCTCTTTGACAAAGTAGATAAAAAAACCAATATGTCTGCCCATGCTTGCGAAATCTGACCTCATTGCCGCAATGTGTTCCTCTATTTTGTCCATTTTTGTTCTCAAGGACTCTATGTTTTCCCATACGTCTAACATGGTTGGTGAGTCCCCATTTCTAGAAGCTATGCTTGATACGACTGTCATTGAAGTCTACATGAGTCTAATGTTTGTGCTTACCTTTTATTGCATTTGCTCGTTTCCCTCCATTAAAGTTAAAGTTAAAGTTAGACTTATTCCATAAGTTTTAGACACTAAAGTTCTTATTTCATTCATGGTACAAACTCTAAATTGTTGTAAGAACTCAGATATAATGGATGCATAGGGAAGGATTCTCTTGTTTGTGTTATAGGCTGCCTTAATTTTTTATGGAATAATGAAATGAAAACCTGGACTTTTGCCTTTCATCAAGTAAGACATAAGCTATATGTCTTCATGAGTCATCATGGCAAATTTCCCTCCTTTTGGTATCAATATGTCAACTAAGATCAAGTATTGCAATCTTTCACATATATGTAGGCTATTTGCATTAGTCTTAATCTATTGCAAAGACATGTCTTTGAATATGTTTTTTGCATTATCTAATATAGACCCACACATATACAGTTTACACTAACTAAAGGGCACAAAATTCACACCAAATTCTTTATACAAACTTTTGTGACTGACCAATAATTCCTTCCCACCAATAGATGTGTGAAAATAACTAACATCCAAAATATCAACAATGTTTTGGAAACATTCTACTACATTATCATTTCTTCCTATGCTAATATTATTGTAAAATAATTATCCTAATCTCTCATACTATTTATTCAATGGTTCCAATAAATTTTTCAACCAATGGAGTTTTGAAGTATCAAAGTATGGAAAATCGAGCTATTGAAGAAACACGATATTAATATGTTGTCCTCCAAGCACCCTTGTCGACCTAAACCCATCATTAAAGCAATGTTCCTACTTTGAAAATTTAAACTCTTTTATGGTTTCTCAAGATCGAGCCATTGTAAAAGTGTAAGGTCCACTATTGTTTACTACTGGTCAGCTATTTGGTTTTCTTTCTCTTCATAAGCCCTCTTCTGAATGTAAGTCTTCAGTGCCATATCCAAGTTTGTGACAATTAAATTCCATTATACAATGAGTTTTGGCATTTTGCAATGGTGACTATTAATTTCAATTTATTATAATCAAAGATTTTTGGATTTTAATGGGTTTTAGGGAGTTGGTTCTACCGAGTTTGTTGGTTCTTAAGGTTTTGCATATAATTATTCTTTTCCTATTATGGGAGTTAGTTCTTTAAAGCATAGTGTCGATTCCCTCTTAATGTGGGAGCCGGTTCTTCACTCATATGGAATCAATTCCCTTCTTATGTGAGAGTCAATTCTTCAAAGCATGGAGTCAGTTCCTTCTTTATATGGAAGCCGGTTGGTAATGAAGCACGGAGTCAGTTTGCATACGCTTTAGAGGGACAAGTTTCAATGCCAAGCTAATAGCCACATACTTTTTTACAAATTATTCCCAACTGTGCACATTTTCCACATATTTATATATAATTAGTAATAAATAATAATATAGATATATAATTTAATAATTTATCTATTATATAATGGCATATATAACATATCAATAATATTGCTTTCAAATATAATTTTCCATTTTTTAGTTTAAGGTTAAAAATTATGTCTAGATAAAAATTTACCTAAATTATATTATTATATAATATTAGGGTTGATTTAAATGTTAGCAATGTTGATATCCATCATTTCCCTACATCATTTTTAATTTACTATAATCTACATGTAAATTTTACATCCTTTATAATAAATATATATATGTAAATAATATTAACATGAATCATAATATACGTATAATAATAATTTACATAATATATAGACAAATAATTATATCCATATGTGTATACATGGATATGAAATAATAGATATTAATATGTATTAATATCAATTAATGTGGATGGTATAGTTTTCCTCCAATTCTATAATGATCAAATCGATATATATTTTTTATTATTCAGTAAAAGGGGATATTTTGTTGCATTGGAGTGATTCATAATGTGAGTCGGTCTAAAAATGGTGTAAGCCAATTCCGTTAAGGTCCACATTGTTAATGGAATGATGTTTATGCCCCCCATTCAGTTTACCACATTGTCTTAGCTATAAAGCCATATGTCCACATATATGCCCTTTGCATAATTTCTTTGGAGTTGCACCGCTACGCAACTATGCTTTTGTTTACATACTTTGGAAATTTCCTTCCACATCTTTAAGCCACCATTCCTTTTGTCACAAGTTTGTCCATGCATATTAGCATGGATCAGATCCTACTCTTTTCGCCATAACTTCCTTTTATTAAGGGATTCTTATCTTATCGCCCTCCATTTATGCTACTCCTACTATTACCCTTTCGGACTGCCCAATCATAACTCATATCATTTAATGAGAAGAGATGTCTAGAATAGGATTTTTTTCTCAATAATTATCAATATCCATATGCTTCACTTAACTGTGTGATTACTATTCAAGGGTTTACTGGTCAGTGGTGCTAAATAATGTAGCGTCTGAGTTGTCTGCATATATATTTGAGGATTTAGTGCAAGCTTTGAGGCTAAAAATGTCTATGTGTTAGGAATTATAGAGTATTAAAAGTCCTTTCTGATATAGAATTTTGTATGTAATAAACTAAATTATAATGACTTCATCTACTCCAAACAAACGAGTTTATTGTTATGGCCATATTAATTGCAAGATTGTCATCATTGGCAACTCTGTGGAATATTATAGTGGAGCAACAGTTAGGGTGATGATTGATGAGAACACTACTATCTAAGCATTATGTAGACAGACTAAGGATAAATTAGCAATGAACATTGACCATCATATTTTTAAATGTACATTAGACTTTGACTAACTTTGCTCATAGAATTGGTCAATAATGCTGGTTTGAAACATTTGGTCGAGTTTAGTGATAGAAAGTCCAATTTGTATATATTGAATCAATAGGATTCTCATTCCCAAAATGACTACACAACAATAGCTCAACTGAGTAATGTCGTTACTCAGGGTGAGTATGAAAATTTGTATAATTATTTCGTAATTTCACCCTTATTGAACATTAGCGTAATGAGTACGTATTATTTGTTGTACACATGACTTCTGCAGTGAACTTGTGGACAATGAAGGCTCACATGAAACACCGTTTTAAGGGATGGAAAGAGTATTATTTCCTATGCTGATTATGTAAGGGATTTGAGCTCAACAATTGCAATAAAATGTACTGTGTCAATAAAAGATTGGTTTCTCATTGGCATATAGAAAAATAAAATCATAGGCAGTAGTCAAACTTTTGAAGATGCGCCTGTGTTAAGGTTCGCGCTTTATCATTATAGTGTTGGGAATCGATTTACATATACCTTTAAAAAGAATAGCAAGTCATTCATAAGCTTCGACCGTAAGGTAGAGGAATGCCCTTAGCATTTAACAACGTACAAGATGGGAGCAACACAATTTATGGTTGTCGATACCTTTATAGATCAACATAACCACATTGCTCAAGGTATGATTAATGGAAGACCTCATTCGAAGTCCAAGATTGTTGTTGCCATTGTAGCAAAGAAATTGAATTTGTAGTCGAACACTACACTACATCAAATTCAAACAGCATTTTAAGTTGACTATGGAATTCGAATGACATTTAAACAAGCTTGGTTATACGAAGAGCAATCCATGAAGATGTTGCATGGGAAGGCCTAGGACTCATATAGATTAATACCGTAGATGTGCGAACAAATTTAAAATGCTGACACTTAAAGCTAGGCATATGCACGTTCGATACGAAAAGGCATTTTAAGTAATTGTTTATAGCATATGGATACAGCATTATTGGCTTTTCAAATGGCTATAGAGGGTTGGTTTTTATTGATGGCTGCCACTTGAGCGAACCTTATAAAAGCACCTTGTTGTCAACTAGCTCCATCAATATAAATAATTAGCTTTTCTCTTTTGCATTTGTAGTAGTTAGCTCTAAGAGTTTGGATGATTGGATATGGTTCTTAGGGAATTTGAAGTCCAATGTTACTAGAGATGTATCTGTTACCATAATATCCAATAGGCACCATAATTTCATAACTGCCATATATGATATACATCACAGCCTCTTACGATACTGTTATCAACATATTAAGGAAAACTTCAGTTCAAAAGTTAAGAAAGTGATGGCAGGTGGGAAATATGTCAAGGACCAGTCGCTTCAATTATTAGACGCAGTGGTCTATGCAAGACTAGAAGCAGATTACGACATTGCAATAAGTAATTTAGCCATGTACAAAAAAAAAGCTAGCTGAATAGGTGGTAAACAACCAACCAAAACATTGTTTGTTGTCAAAGTTCAGGCAACGTCATTAGGACCACACAACAATAAATGTCACGGCATTCTTTAATGCATGGTTTGTTTAAGAAATGAGGTACAACATAATTACCCTCATAGATAAGCATAGGGGAAAGTTGGCATAAAAAATTTATAAATCTAAATATGACGTAAGGAAATGGAAGAATGGAGTGGGGCAGACTGTGGATTTGAAATTACAAGAGAATATAGCTAGAGGCAAATACTTCACCGTCTCTCCTTATAGTGATTCCAGGGCTAAGGTTAGTTAAAGAGGGAAAAACGTTGTCATCGACTTGGCTAGTCGAGAATACACCTGCTTAGCTTAGCAAATGAGTAGACTATCTTCTGAGCATGCATGTGCCAACATCGACGCAAAACATGGAGACATATATGCATGTATTGAGGATTGTTATAAATCAGTTACATAAAAGTGGATTTATACGATAACCATGGCTTCGATTGAAACCCATAACCTACCACATATGCCTCCATCAGACAGGGATGAAGGTCATTTATCT
Organism: Adansonia madagascariensis; assembly: GCA_038381835.1. NCBI lineage: Eukaryota > Viridiplantae > Streptophyta > Magnoliopsida > Malvales > Malvaceae > Adansonia > Adansonia madagascariensis. The sequence continues at coordinate 5,295 of JBBYHL010064335.1, read as the reverse complement.
TTAAAGCCACCTTTGATGAAAAGGCCACCAGAAAGGCCAAAAGTGAAGCAAATCAAATCTCAATTCATTAAGAAACATCCTATACAATGTTCAAAATGTAAGTAAGTTGGCCATAATCATGGTTCATGTAGATCACTAAATCCATGTAATATCTATAAAGTCTTATTGCTAGATGAATAAGTTTGACATTATAAGAATAATTATTTCAGCTACATCTACATATTACATGCAAACCAGATAATTCATGTTGTTCCCTAATCTCATATGTAGGTTAAAGGTTGTAGACCTTAGGCTACCATCATATTGGAAGTAGTATTTTGAATTTTTTTGCACATTAGATAGTATCTAAATATTGTAGATATCCATGTTGCTGTAAAACAAGTCATGCAGTCACAAATGTAGCCATGAATAATTTGTTTTAGGAGGTTATATTCTGTGCCACTACAATCCAATGTATGTCCATATATAGTTGTAACTTTTGTACGCCTGTACATGGTTGTGAATCTAGAACTGTGCATGTAGGATGTGGTTAGTAATGAACAATCTATGTTCACTGTTGTATTAAATCCTATCAGATAATTAACTAGCAGTTGTATGAATGAGGAAGAATCACAAAGTATTAAATGAAACAGAACCGTAAATATAGAAAAAGAAATGAAATAATTAAAATTCATATGTTTTACTATAGCTATTCAAGGCTATGTTGAAGCATGGAATTTCAGCCTGTCCTACGACACTGTAGTCCTCTTCCCTCACCTTTTAAAGTTATAGTGGAAACTATAATTGCTTATCCCGTTTTTCTCTCCAGTAGACCTGATGGTCAAAGGGAGAAATAATAAACAATAGTGAAAGCACTTACCCATGATTGAGGCACTGGGTAATATAGGAGAAGGACCTGATCTAGGCTGTTGTACATGTTCTTAATGCCTTCAACTAGCTTAGATTATATGTAATGAACCTCTGTGAGAAAATAGGGAAATCTATTATGTAATGAAGCAACGTAAAAGCATTGAAGCCCTTAAACATTTGACATTCAATTTAGGGAGAAGTCTATTATGTATGATAATGTATATTAGAACTCAACTATACATAACCCTAAGTAAATGTACAGGTGAAGATAAATAAATGTACGACTCACCATAACTAAATGTACATATGAGTATGCCTGAATGGATGAATGAATATGCCTGATTGTACGAAAGACTATAGCTAAATGCACAGATGATCAGAAATGAATGTACAAGACCTTAAAACTGAATCTAAACCAAACTATATGACATGAACCATATGAAAATGTCAAAGAGCAATTGTGCACATTGGTTGGACATCATATATGACAACCATGGAAGACGTATAGCAACCAATAACTTAATGTACATTTCATTATAACACACACCATACGGTATATGTATAATAGAATGTGCTTATGTGTTAGATTCATGTAGGAAACATTAAAAGTCAGAAGATGGATATGCCTTGATGTACAGGTAAGGATAAGCGAATGTACGACTCGCCATAATTGAATGTATGAGTGAGTATAATTAAATATACAAAAAACGATGTTTAAAAGTACAGATGATCGAAAATGAATGTGCAAGACTCTAAATCAAATCTTTGCCAAATTGTATGGCCATAAACCATATGAAAATGTTAGGGAGCAATTATGCAAATTGGTTGGACAAAATATATGACAATCACGTAAGATGTACAACAAATAATAAGTTAATTTACATTTTACCATAACACATATTATGCAGTATACACATAACGGAATGTGTTTACACATTAGATTCGTGTAGAAAACGTTAAAAGCCAAAAGCTGGTGCTCATGTCTTGATGTACAAGTGACGATAAATGAATGTATAACTTACCATAACTAAATGTACAAATAAGTATAACTAAATGTATGAAAAATTATAGCTAACTCTACAGATGAACAGAAATGAATGTACAAGATCGTAAAATCGAATCAACACTAAACTGTGTAGCCATGTATCATATGAAAATGTCATAAAGCAATTATGTACATTGGTTGGATAGATAACAATCACATAAGACGTATAGCAATTAATAAGTTAATGTATATTTTACCATAACACACATTACACGATATAAGCATGACGGAATATGCTTACACACCAGATTCATGTAGGAAACATTAAAAGTCAAAAGCTGCTACCCATGCCTTGATGTACATGTAAAGATAAATGAATGTATGACTTATCATAATTGAATGTATGAATAAGTACAACTAAATGTACAAAAGACTATAGCTAGATGTATAAATGACTAGAAATGAATGTACAAGACAGTAAAACCGATTCTACGCTACAGGGTATGGCCATAAACCATATAAAAACATCAGAGAGCAACTGTGTACATTGGCTGGACATCTTATATGACAATCATGTGTGTTGTACATATGCTAATAAGTTAATGTACATTTCACCATCTGAAACTTTTAGCGATATGAGCATACCCCTATCCTTTTATGTGTTACATACGTGTAAGAAACATTAAAAGTCAACTATATATAACCCTAACTATATGTACATGTGACAATAAACGAATGTATGACTCACTATAACTAAATGTATGGACAAGTATGACTAAATGTACAGATGATAAGAAATTAGTGTACAGGAACCTAAAATCAAATCTACGCTAAACCCTATGGCCATAAATCGTATGAAAATGTCATAGAGCAATTATGCAAATTAGTTGGACATCAGATATGACAACAAGTAAGATGTACAGCAACTAATAAGTTAATGTACACTTGACCATAATTGAATTTCCTTAGCCGATAACCAAATGTTCTTACACGTTATATGCGTGTTGGAAATATTAAAACTCAAATTTATATACCCATAATTAAATGTAGATATGATGATAAATGAATGTATGGACCATCATAATTGAATTTACAGTAGACTATATCTATTTGTACAATTGACTATAAGTTAATGTACAAGTGATAATATATGAATGTATGGATCACAGAAACTGAATATACCCTAAACAATATGACCCTCAATCGTATGCAAATGTCAAATAATAATTGTGCACATTATTTGGACCTCAAATATGATAATTACATAAGATGTACATATGATAATAAGTTAATATACATTTTACAATAATTGAATATCCCTATTAGCATAATAAACTATATTTACACATTAGCTGCGTGTAGGAAACATTAAAACTCAAATGTATATACTAGTAAACATACAGAAGATGATAAATGAATATATGGATGAACAAAACTGAATGTATAGATGGCTATAACTAATTGTACAAATGACTATTAGTAAATGTACAGATGAAAGTAAATGAATGTACGAATTATAGCAACCGAATGTACCCTAAACCATATGACCCTTAATCGTATGAAAATGTCAAATAGCAATTATGCACATTACTTGGACCGTAGATATGGCAATTAAGTACAATATACATATAATAATAAGTTAATATATATTTGCCTATAATTGAATTTCCCTATCACAATAACGGGATAAACTTACATGTTATAAGCATGTATTAAACATTAAAACTCAATTGTACAAATGACCATAAGAGGATGTTTACAATAAGCAATATGACCCTAACCCATATGAAAATGTCGAACACCAGTCATACATATTAATTGGACCAATGATATGTATATCATGCTAGATGTACATATAAAACAATTGGTAATCTAAATTTGATCATAAGTGAATAACCCTATCAACATGATGAAATGTACTAAAGCCTAATATGCATGTAGTAAACATTCAAACTCATATTTCTATGCCCATAGCAAAATGTACAAATAACTATAATGAAATGTGCAAATGACCATAACAAGATGTACACGTAACTATAGCAATATGTACAAATGACAATAATCCAATGAAAATGATATAAAATATTAAATTTTAAGTGTGCAAATTATTTGGAACAATGATATGACAATCACTTAAGAAGTATATATGAGCATAAATGAATCTACATTTCACCATAATTAAATAACTATATGACCAAGGGAAGTTAAAGGGTACTTACCTTGGTAGAAAGTTGACAATTTGTTAGAAGGCATTCAACAACCATCCATTTTCAAAGTGGTCAAACATGCCTATTACAACTGCAACCATTAAACTATAATAAATACATTCATAATAAAACCCTAAAACCCAAAAACCATGATAATTAACCCTACACCGATATGACTTACAAATCCTAAAGTGTCCACTCTATTAATCCAATTGTACAAACCGAGTACTTCAACACTTGTATCTGAAAGTTTGACATAGCTGAGATAATTAAAATCATTGCAAATGTAACCTTGAATGTTCTTTAGTCGAATAGCAAAAAAACAATATGATAACTTTACATATTGATTGGTTTGTTAACAATTAAACCTTATGTTAGTGCATAGAATAGGGTCGCACTATACATATCCCAATAATGAATAAAACGACGACTTTCAATTCATTAAGATAATATTGATTTCTACATGATAACGTATGTTGGCCACAATCCCTACATCTTAAACAAATCGATTCAATAAATTTCATCTCAGAATTATTTTTTTAATATAGAAGCATTATTTACATAATGTACTAATACTAAATCTATCACTAAATCTTAGTATACATATCAATCTAATTGATTTTGCTTTCTACCAGCAAAATTGGGCAGATTTCCCAATTACAAACATAAAATTTCTTACATGTATAAGATTTTACTATTATGCTTTTACTTAATAAATTCCATTACTATAAATCAAGTTTCAATTATAAATCCTATTAACTATCTCTAGATTTTCCACAATCAACTACCCTAAAAATTACAACCTTCATATATAAATTACTTTTTTTTTTTTAATTCTCACTAATCCCAATAACCATAATCAATCAATTATAGCTAAAAATATAATACTACAAACCTAAAGTAGGAACATACCCTCATATTCTTGACTTCCAGCTTTTTCTGGATTAATAAACTCAGTAAGGGTAGCCTTCACACCAATAGAAAAACAAAGGGCGACGAAAATAGAAAAGAAATTAAAGGACAAAATTATGGTGATATTCATGGGTCACAGACTATTTCAGAGTTAAAGCTTCATTTCACCTCCATACTTTGTCATTAGCCCTGATCTGGAGTCAACGCAAGCTCGGTAGGTAGCCTTTCTTCCTTTAGGTTTCTTTTTTGTTTTGAAAACTTAAACGCAAAAAATGAGCTCGATGGAGGGAAAAAAAGATGAAAAGTCTATTTTAATTAAGGATATCATGATAATTTTCATTA
>JBBYHL010064230.1:0-38353 GCA_038381835.1 Adansonia madagascariensis | reverse complement strand
ATAAATAAATTCTCATGATAAATCCTAAGAAGAATTTAATCATGTAGGAATTCTAATCAAAACCCCATAAAAATTAATTAAAAAAATTTAATCATTGGTATAAAATTAAAAAGAAAAATATTAGTGGGCTTGCTAGGAAATTAGGTATTAAAATGGGCTTGGTAGGGCTTTAGGGAATGAAATGGGCTTAATGAAAAATCAAGAATGGGCTTGGTAGAATTATTGAGCTCATTGGGCTTAGTCATAGAATTTAAAGTTTTTTTTAGGGCCCAGACAAAATGAAGTATCTACACTTGGATTCTCATAACAATCCTAATAATTTTCATTATTAGGTGCTATAATCATGTTCTTCTTATTAGGATACACGATATTGATGCTTTGGGTTGGTAAGAAAAGCTTTTCTTTTCTCTATTTTCCTTAGAATCAAAGTTCATCCGTCAAAAGGGATGAACGTGGATTCACGTAATAATCTTCATTCTTCATGATTAAGCACTATAATCATGTTTTCATCATTCGGTTACATGATATTGATGTTTTTAATTGGAAAGACAAACATTTCCTTCCACTATTTTCCCAAGAACCAATGTTTGTCCATCAAATGAGACAAACTTCGATTCTCCTAATAAGCTTCATTCCATGCATGATTAAGCACTATAATCACATTTTCCTCTTTAGGATACATGATATTGATGCTTTGGTACGACAAGAAAAGCTTTTTTTTCCACTATTTTCCTTAGAATCATAGTTCATCCATTAAATGGGATAAACGTGGATTCTCATAATAATCTTCATCTCTTTCATGATTAGGCACTATAAATCGTGTTCTCCTTATTGGGATAAACGATGTTGAAGCTTTGGTATGCAAGAAAAGCTTTTCTTTCTTTTATTTTCCTAAGAATGAAGGTTCATTCGTCAAATAAGACAAACTTGGATTCCCACAACAATCTCCATAATTTTCACAATTGAGCACTACAATCATGTTCTTTTCGTTGGAATACACGATATTGATGCTTTCGTTTGGAATGAAAAACTTTTTTTCCACAATTTGCCTTAGAATCTAAGTTTGTTCATCAAATGGGATAAACAGGGATTCACATAATAATCTTCATTATTTTCAGGATTGAACACTAAAATCTTTTTCTCCTAATTGGGATGCATGATATTGATGCTTTGGTTTGGTAAGAAAAGCTTTTCTTTCCACTATTTTCCTAAGAACCACAAGTTGTCCATCAAATACGACAAACATTGATTCTCATAATAATCTTCATTCTTTTCATGATAGAGTACTATAATCATGTTCTCCTTATTGGTACATGATATTGATGCATTCCATTAGCAAGAAAAGCATTTCTTTCTTCTAGTTTCTTAAAAATCAATGTTTGTATGTCAAGTGAGAAAACCTAGATTCTTGTAGCAATCTCCATAATTTTCATGATTGGGCACTAAAATCATGTTCTCCTTATTGGGATACATGATATTGATGCTTTGGTTTGGCAAAAAAAGCTTTTCTTTTCTCCATTTTCGTTAGAATCATAGTTAATCCATCGAAGTGGACAAACATGGATTATCATAATAATCTTCATTCTTTTCATGATTTAGCATTACAATCATGTTTTTCATATTTTTTTCATGATTTAGCACTACAATCATGTTTTCCACATTCGACTAAACGATATTGAAGTTTTTTATTTGGCAAGAAAAATGTTTTCTTTCCACTATTTTCTTAAGAACCACTACTTATCCGTCAAATGTGACAAACATTGATTCTCATAATAATCTTCATTATTTTCGTGATTAAGAATCATGTTCTCCCTATTGGGATACACGATATTGAAGCTTTACTTTGGGAAGAAAAGGTTTTTTCCACTATTTTCCTGGGAATCAAAGTTATTCCATCAAATGAGACAAACATGGATTCTCCTAACAATCTCAATAATTTAAATGATTGGGCACTATTTTGACATTCATCTTATTGGGATACATGATGTTGATGCTTTGGTATGGTAAGAAAAACTATTCTTTCCACTATTTTCCTTGGAATCAAAGTTCTTCCGTCAAATCAGACGAACGTGGGTTCTCATAATAATCTTTATTCCTTCCATGATTGAGCACTATAGTCATGTTCTCCTCATTCGGATACATGATATTGATGCTTTAGATTGGCAAGAAAAATGTTTCTTTCCACTATTTTCTTAAGAATCAATGTTTGTCAATCAAGTGAGAAAACTTAGATTCTCATAACAATCTCCATAATTTTCATGATTAGGCACTATAATTATATTCTTCTTTTTAGGATACACAGTATTGATGCTTTGGGTTGGTAAGAAAAGCTTTTTTTTTCTCTATTTTCCTTATAAACAAAGTTCATCCGTTAAAAGGGATGAACATGGATTACATAGTAATCTTCATTCTTTCCATGATCGAGCACTATAATCATATTTTCATCATTTGGTTACACAATATTGATGTTTTGAATTGGAAAAAAAAAAACATTTCCTTCCACTATTTTCCTAAGAACCAATATTTGTTCGTCAAATGAGGCAAACTTTGGTTCTTCTAATAATTTTCATTCTTTTCATGATTGAGCACTATAATCACGTTCTTCTCTTTAGGATACATGATATTGATGTTTTGGTATGACAAGAAAAGCTTTTCTTTCCACTATTTTCCTTAGAATCGTAGTTCATCCATCAAACGGGATGAACGTGGATTCTTGTAATAATCTTATTCTCTTTCATGATTAGGCACTATAACCATGTTCTCCTTATTGGGATAAATGATATTTGAAGCTTTGGTATGCAAGAAAAGCTTTTCTTTCTTTCATTTTCCTAAGAATCAAAGTTCATTCATCAAATAAGATAAATATGGATTCCCATAACAATCTCTATAATTTTCATAATTGAGCACTATAGTTCTTTTCATTGGGATACACGATATTGATGCTTTCATTTGGAATAAAAAACTTTTCTTTCCACCATTTTCCTTAGAATCTAAGTTTGTTCGTCAAATGGGATGAACGGGGATTCATGTAATAATCTTCATTCTTTTCAGGATTGAGCACTATAATCCTTTTCTCTTAATTGGGATACATGATATTTATACTTTGGTTTAGCAAGAAAAGTTTTTCTTTAGATTATTTTCCTAAGAACCACTGTTTGTCTGTCAAATGCAACAAACTTTTATTCTCATAATAATCTTCATTTTTTTCATGATTGAGCACAATAATCATATTCTCTTTATTGGAATGCACGATATTGATGACATGGTATGGCCAGAAAAGCCTTTTTTTCTACCATTTTCCTTAGAATCAAAGTTCATCCGTCAAATGGAACGAGCATGGATTTTCGTAATAACCTTCATCTCTTTCATGATTAGGCACTATAATCATGTTTTCCTCATTGGGATAAATGATATTGAAGCTTTGGTTTAGCAAGAAATGCTTTCCTTTCCTTTATTTTCCTAAGAATCAAAGTTTATTCGTCAAATGAAACAAACGTGTATTCTTATAAGAATCTTTATAATTTTCTCGGTTGGGCACTATAATCACGTTTCTCTCATTAGGATACATGATATTGATGCCTTGGTTTGGTAGAAAAGGTTTTTTCCATAAATTTCTTAAGAATTAAAGTTCATTCATTGAGTGAGACAAACATGGATTGTCATAATAGTCTTCGTAATTTTCATGATTGGGCATTATAATCACATTTTTCTCATAGGATATGCGATATGGATGCTTTGGTATGGCAGAAAAAGCTTTTCTTTTCACTATTTCCTCATAATCAAAATTTATCCATCAAATAGGGTAAACATGGATTTTTATAATAATCTTCATTCTTTTCGTGATTAGCACTATAATCATGTTCTCCTTATTTGGATACATGATATTGAAGCATTCGTTTGGCAACAAAAGCTTTTCTCTCCACTATTTTCCTAAGAATCAAAGTTCATCCATCAAATAAGACATATGGATTCTCATAACAATCTCCATAACTTACACCATTGAGCACTATAATTGCCTTCTTCTCATTGAGATACATGATATTGATGCTTTGGTATGGCTAGAAAAACTTTTTTTCTGCCATTTTCTTTAGAATTAAAGTTTTTTCATTCCATTCTAGTAATAATCTTCATTTCTTTCATGATTGAGCACTATAATCCTTTTCTCTTAATTGGGGTACACGATATTGATGCTTTGGTAATGCCAGAAAAGCTTTTCTTTTCACCATTTTCCTTAAAATCAAATTTCATCCGTCAAATGGGAAGAGCATGGATTTTCACAACAATCTTCATTCCTTTCATGATTAGGCATGATAATCATGTTCTCTTCATTAGGATAAATGATATTGAAGCTTTTGTTTAGCAAGAAAAGCTTTTCTTTCTAGTATTTTCCTTAGAATAGAAATTAATCCATCAAATAAGACAAACATGTATTCTCATAATAGTTTGCATAATTTTCATGATTGGGCACTATAATGACATTCCTTTCATTAGGATACACGATATTGATGCCTTGGATTGGCAAAAAATCTCTTCTTTCCACTATTTTCCTAAGAATCAAAATTTGTCCATCAAATCAGACAAATGTAGATTCTCATAACAATCTCCATAATTTTGATGATTAGGCCTATAGTTAAATTCTCCTCATTTGAATACAAAATATTGATGCTTTGGCATGGCAAGAAAAGCTTTCTTTCCATCATTTCCTTAGAATCAAAGTTCATCTTCAAATGAGACAAACTTGCATTCTCATAACAATCTCCATAATTTTCTTGATTGGAAACTCTCCTCATTGGAATACATGATATTAGAGCTTTGGTTTGACAAGAAAAGCTTTTCTTTCCACTATTTTGCTAAAAATCAAAGTTTATCCATCAAATGAGACAAATGTTAATTCTCTCAACAATCTCAATACTTTTTATGATTGAGCACTGTAATCACATTCTTCTCATTAAGATACACAACATTGATGCTTTGGTCTGGCAGGAAAGCTTTTCTTTCCACTATTTTCCAAATAATTGAAATTCGTCCATTAAATGAGACAAGTTTGGATTCTCAGAACAATCTCCATAATTTTCATGATTGAGCACTACAATCTTGTTTTTCTCATTGGGATACATAATATTGACACTTTGGTACGGCAAAAAAAGCTTTTTTTTCCACCTTTTTCCTTAGAATCAATGTTTATGCATCAAATAGGATGAACGTGAATTCTCATAAAAATCTTCATTCTTTTCATGATTGAGCACTATAACCATGTTCTCCTTATTGGGATACACGATATTGATGCTTTAGATTGGCAAGAAAAGCTTTTCTTTTTACTATTTTCCTAAGAATCAATGTTTGACCATCAAAATGAGACAAACATGGGTTCTCATAACAATCTACATAATTTTCATGATTGGGCACTATAATTACATTCTTCTCATTGGCATAAAGTATATTAATGCTTTGGTCTGGGAAGAAAAGCTTTTCTTTCCTCCATTTTCCTTCGAATCAAATTTCATCAATCAAATGGGACAATCATTGATTCTCATAAAAATCTCCATTTTTTTAAGATTAAGGACTATAATCATGTTCCCCTCATTTAGCTACAGGATTTGATTCTTTCGATAAAAGAATTTTGTCTCCACCATATTCCTTAGGATCAATGTTTGTCCACCAAAAGAGACAAACTTTGATTCTCATAATAATCTTCATTCCTTTCATAATTGAGTTCTATAATCATGTTCTCCTAATTTGGTGGCACGATGTTGATGCTTTTGATTGGGAAGAAAAATGTTTCTTACCACTATTTTTCTAGGAATCAATGTTTGACTGTAAAATAAGACAAACTTTGATTCTCATAACATTTTTCATTATTTTCATGATTGAGCACTACAATCACGTTTTCCTCATTAGGATACACGATATTGAAGCTTTGGTTTCGCAAGAAAAGCTTTTCTTTCCATTGTTTTCCTAAGAATCAAAGTTCAACCATCAAATGAGATAAACGTCGATTCTCATAACAATAATTTTTGCAATCAAGGCACTACAATTACATTCTTCTCATTGGGGTACACGATATTCATGCTTTGGTATGGCAAGAAAAACTTTTCTTTCCACCATTTTCATTAGAATCAAAGTTCGTCCATCAAATGGGATGAGTTCTTTTCATGATTGACCACTATAATAATGTACTCCTCATTAGGATACACGAAATTAAAGCTTTAGTTTGGCAAGAAAAGCTTTTTTTCCACTACTTTCCTAAGAATCAAAGTTTTTCTATCAAATGAGACAAACGTGGATTCCCCTAACAATCTCAATAATTTTCATGAGTGGACACTATAATCACATTCATCTCATTGGGATACATGATATTGATGCTTTGATATGGCAAGAAAACTTTTCTTTCCACTACTTTCCTAAGAATCCAAGTTTATCCATCAAATGAGACAAACATAGATTCTATCCATACTTTTCATAATTGGGCACCATAATCACATTCTTTGCATTAGGATATATGATACTGATGCCTTGGTTTGGTAGAAAAGCTTTTCTTCCACTACATTCCTAAGAATCAAAGTTTGCCCATTAAATGAGGCAAACGTGGATTCTTGTAACAATCTCCATAATTTTCATGATTGGGTACTATAATCTTGTCCTTTTCATTAGGATATATGATATTAATGCTTTAGTATGGAAAGAAAAGCATTTCTTTCCACCTTTTTCCTTAGAATCAAAGTTCATCCATTAAATTTAACGAACATGGATTCTCATAATAATCTTTATTCCTTCCATGATTGAGCACTATAATCATGTTCTCATCATTGGGATACACAATATTAATGTATTAGATTGGCAAGAAAAGTTTTCTTTCTGCTATTTTCCTAAGAATCAATGTTTGTCCTTCAAGTGAGAAAACATGGATTCTCATAACAATCTCTATAATTTTCATTATTAGGCACTATAATCATGTTCTCCTTATTGGGATACACAATATTGATGCTTTGGTCTGGTAAGAAAAGCTACTTTTTTCTCCATTTACCTTAGAATCAAAGTTCATCCTTCAAAGGAGACAAACATGGATTCTCATAATAATCTTCATTTTTTTTCATAATTGAGCACTATAATCATGTTTCCCTCATTGTGATATAGGATATTGAACTTTCATTTGGCAATAAATGTTTTTCTCTCCACTATTTTCCTAAGAATCAATGGTCATCCATCAAATGAGATAAATGTGGATTCCCATAACAATCACCATAATTTTCACAATTGGGCACTATAATCATATTTTTCTCATTGAGATACATTATATCGGTGCTTTTGTTTGGAAGAAAAAACTTTTATTTCCACTATTTTCCTTAGAATCTAAGTTCATTTATCAAATTGGATAAACAAGGAGTCATGTAATAATCTTCATTCTTTTCATGACTAAGCACTATAATCCGTTTCTCCTAATTGGGATACATGATATTGATGTTTTGGTTTGGCATTAAAAAGCTTTTCTTTCCACTATTTTCCTGAGAATCAACGTTTATCCGTCAAATGTGACAAGCTTTGATTCTCATAATAATCTTCATTCTTTTCATGATTGAGCACTATAATCATATTCTTTTCCTTGGGATACATGACATTGAAGCATTCCATTGGCAAGAAAAGCATTTCTTTCCACTATTTTCCTAAAAATCAATGTTTGTATGTTAAGTTAGAAAACCAGGATTCTCATAGCAATTTCCATAATTTTCATGATTGAGCACTATAATCATGTTCTCATTATTAGTATACATGATATTAATGCTTTGGTTTGGCAAGAAAAACTTTTCTTTTCTCTATTTCCGTTAGAATCAAAGTTAATCCATCGAAGGGGACGAACGTGGATTTCTATAATAATCTTCATTCTTTTCAGGATTGAGCACTATAATCCTTTTCTTCTAATTGGGATGCACGATATTGATGTTTTGGTTTGGTAAGAAAAGCTTTTCTTTCCACTATTTTCCTAAAAACCACTATTTGCCTGTCAAATGCAACAAACTTTGATTCTCATAATAATCTTCATTCTTTTTGTGATTAAGCACTATAATCACATTCTTTTCATTGGAATACATGATGTTGATGCTATGGTATGGCTAAAAAAGCTTTTCTTTCCACCATTTCTTTAAAATCAAAGTTCATCCATCAAATGGAACGAGCATGGATTTTTGCAATAATCTTTATTTCTTTCATGATTAGGCACTATAATTGTGTTCTCCTCATTGGGATAAACAATATTGATGCCTTGGTTTGGAACAAATGCTTTTCTTTCCACTATTTTCCTATGAATCAAAGTTCATTTGTCAAATGAGACAAATGTGTATTCTCATAACAATCTCCCTAATTTTCATGATTGGGCGCTATAATCACATTCCTTTCATTGGGATACATGATATTGATGCCTTGGATTGGCAAAAAAGCTTTTCTTTTCATTATTTTCTTAAGAATCAAAGTTTGTCCGCCAAATTAGACAAATGTGGATTCTCAAAACAATCTCCATAATTTTAATGATTAGGCACTATAGTCATGTTCTTCTCATTTGGATAAAGATGTTGACGCTTTGACATGGCAAGAAAAGCTTTTCTTTCCATCATTTCCTTAAAATCAAAGTTCATCTTCAAATAGGATAAATGTGGATTCTCATGACAATCTCTATAATTTTCATGATTGGGCATTATAATCATGTTCTTCTCATAGGAATACTCAATATTGGAGCTTTGGCTTTGCAAGAAAAGCATTCCTTTCCACTATTTTGCTAAAAATCAAAGTTTATCCATTAAATGAGATAAATGTTAATTCTTGAAATAATTTCAATGCTTTTCATAATTGGGTGCCGTAATCACGTTTTTCTCATTAGGATACACAACATTGATGCCTTGGGTTTAGTAGGAAAGCTTTTCTTTCCACTATTTTCCAAATAATTAAAATTTGTCTATCAAATGAAACAAACATGGATTCTCATAGCAATCTCCATAATTTTCATCATTGGGCACTATAATCGTGTTTTTCTCATTAAGATAGACAATATTGACACTTTGGTATGGAAAGAAAAGCTTTTTTTCCACCTTTTTCCTTAGAATTAATGTTCATGCATCAAATAGGATGAACGTGGATTCTCATAATAATCTTTATTCTTTTTATGATTGAGCACTATAATCATGTTCTCCTCTTCAGGATAACGAGATTGATGCTTTGGTATGGCAAGGAAAGCTTTTCTTTCCATAATTTTCCTTAGAATCAGAGGTCATCTTTCAAATAGGATGAACATGGATTCTCGTAATAATCCTCATTCCTTTCACGATTGAGCGCTATCATGTTTTCCTCAATTGGATACATGATATTGATGTTTTGGATTGGCAAGAAAAGCATTTTTTCCACTATTTTCTTAAAAATCAATGTTTGTTAGTCAAATGAGACAAACATTGATGATCATGATAATCTTCAATCTTTTCATGATTGAGACACTATAATCATGTTTTCTTCATTGGGATACACGATATTGATGCTTCGGTATGGCAACAAATGTTTTCTTTACATCATTTTCCTGAGAATCAAAGTTCATCCATCAAATGGGATGAATGTGAATTCTTGTAATAATCTTCATTATATTCATAATCGACCTCTATAATCATGTTTTCCTCATTGGGATACACGATATTGATGCTTTGGATGGGCAAGAAAAGTGTTCCTTTCTGTTATTTTCCCAAGAGTTAAAGTTCACCTGTCAAATGAGATAAACATGGATTTCTATAAGAATATCCTTAATTTTCATGATTCAGCACCATAATGATGTTCTTCTTATTGGGATACATGATATTGATGCTTTGGTATGGCATGAAAGCCTTTTCTTTCTAGCATTTTTTGTAGAATCAAAGTCATCTGTTAATCAGGATGAACATGGACTCTCATAAAAGTCTTTATTCTTTTCAAGATTGAGCACTGTAATAACATTTTCCTAGGTGGGACACACGTTATTGAAGCATTGGTTTAGCAAGAAAAGCTTTTTTTTCCACTCTTTTCGTAAAAATCAAAGTTTATCCATCTAATGAGATGAACGTGGATTCTCATAACAATCTCCATAATTTTCAAGATTAGGACAATAATTATATTTTTTTCATTGGGATACACGAGATTGATGCTTCAGTATGGCAAGGAAAGCTTTTTTCTCCACCCATTTTCTTTAGAATCAAAGTTCATATGTTAAATGGAATGAAAGTGGATTCTCATAACAATCTTTATTCTTTTCATGATTGAGCAATATAATCATGTTCTCCTTATTTGACTACATGATATTGATACTTTGGATTGGCAAGTCATTTATTTCCACTATTCTCCTAAGAATCAATGTGCATCCGTCAAATGATACAAACTTTGATCCTCATGATAATCTTTAGTCTTTCCATGATTGAGACACTATAATCATGTTCTCCTTTTTGGGATACATGATATTGATGCTTTGGTATGGCAACAAATGCTTTTCGTTGCATCATTTTCCTGAGAATCAATGTTCATCCATCAAATAGGATGAATATGGATTCTCATAATAATCTTTATTATATTCATGACTGAGCACTATAATCATGTTTTCCTCATTAGGATCCACGATATTGATGCTTTGGATTGGTAAGAAAAGCCTTTCTTTCCTCTATTTTCCTAAGAGCCAACGTTTGTCCGTCAAATGAGACAAATGTGGATTCTCATAACAATTTCCATAATTTTCATGATTGGGCACTATAATCATGTTCTTCTTATTGGGATACACAAAATTGATGCTTTGGTTTAGCAAGAAAAGCTTTTATTTCATCCATTTTCTTTGGAATCAAAGTTCGTTCGTCAAATGGGACGAATATGAATTCTCATAATAATCTTCATTTTTTTCAAGATTAAGCTCTATAATCATGTACTAATCAATGGGATACATATATTGAAGCTTTCATTTTGTAAGAAAAGCTTTTCCTTCCATTATTTTCCTAAGAATGAAAGTTCACCCGTGAAACGACACAAATATGGACTTTTCTAACAATCTCCATAATTTTCATGAGTAGGCACCATAATGACATTTCTTTCATTGGGATACACGATATTGATGCTTTGGTATGGCATGAAAAGCTTTTCTTTCCACCATTTCTTTAGAATCAATGTCGTCTATTAAATGGGATGAACGTGGAATCTTATAAAAATCTTTATTCTTTTCATGTTTAAGCACTATAATCATGTTCTCCTTGTTGGGATGCACAATATTGAAGCTTTGGTTTAGGAAGAAAAGCTTTTTTTTTACTATTTTCCTAAGAATCAAAGTTGTTTCATCAAATGAGACAAATGTGGATTCTCATAACAATTTTCATAATTTAAATGATTAGGGACTATAATCACATTCTTCTCATTGGGATACACGAGATTGATGCATTGGTATGGCAAGGAACGCTTTTCTTTCCACCATTTTTCTTAGAATCAAAGTTTATTCACCAAATAAGATGAACATGGATTCTCATAATAATCCTATTTCCTTTCATAATTGAGTGCTATGATCATGTTCTCCTTATTTGGGTACATGGTATTGATGCTTTGGGTTGGCAGGAAAAGCGTTTCTTTCTACTATTTTCCTAAGAATCAATGTTTGTGTGTCAAATAAAACAAACTTTGATCGTCATGGTAATCTTCAATCTTTTCATGATTGAGACGCAATAATCATGTTTTCCTTATTGAGATACACGATACTGATGCTTTGGTATGGCAACGAACGCTTTTCTCTGCATCAGTTTCATGAAAATCAAAGTTCATCTATCAAATGGGATGATTGTCGATTCCTATAATAATCTTCATTCTATTCATGATTAAGCACTATAATCATGTTTTTCTCATTGAGATACACGATATTAATGCTTTAGGTGGGCAAGAAAAGTGTTTCTTTCCTCTATTTTCCAAAGAGCCAATGTTTGTCTATCAAACAAGACAAATGTGGATTCTTATAACAATCTCTATAGTTTTCATGATTGGGCACTATAATCATGTTCTTTTTATTGGGATACATGATATTGATGCTTTGGTATGGTAAGAAAAGCTTTTCTTTCCTTTAGTTTCCTTAGAATCAAAGTTCATCTATCAAATGGGATGAATATGAATTCTTGTAATAATCTTCATTCTTTTCATAATTGAACTATATAGTCATACACTAATCATTGGGATACATGATATTAAAGCTTTTGTTTGGCAAGAAAAGCTTTTCTTTCCATTATTTTCCTAAGAATCAAAGTTCACTTGTCAAATGAGACAAACGGGGATTTTTATAACAATCTCCATAATTATCCCGATTGGATGCCATAATGACATTCTTCTCATTGGGATACATCATATTGATGCTTTGGTATGGCATGAAAAGCTTTTCTTTCCACCATTTTGCTTAGAATTAAAGTTATCCGTCAATTGGGATGAACGTAGATTCTCATAAAAATCTTCATTATTTTCATGATTGAGCACTGTAATTATGTTTTCCTCGTTGGGATACACGATATTGAAGCTTTGGATTGGCAAGAAAAGCTTTTCTTTCAACTCTTTTCCTAAGAATGAAAGTTCATCCATGAAATAAGATGAATATGGATCTTATAACAATCTCCATAATTTTCAAGATTGGGGACTGTAATCACGTTCTTCTCATGGGATACACGAGATTGACACTTTGGTATGGAAAGGAAAGCTTTTCTTTCCACCATTTTCCTTATAATCAAAGTTAATTTGTCAAATGGGATGAATATGGATTCTCGCAATAGTCCTTATTCTTTTCACAATTGAGCACTATAATCATGTATTCCTCGTTTGGGTACACGACATTGATGCTTTGGATTGGCAAGAAAAGCATTTCTTGCCACTATTTTCCCAAGAATCAATGTTTGTCCATCAAATGAGAAAACTTTGATCCTCCTAATAATTTTCATTCTTTTCATGATTGAGACACTATAATCATGTTCTCCTCTTCGGGATGCACGATATTGATGCTTTGGTATGGCAAGAAATTCTTTTCTTTGCATCATTTTCCTGAGAATCAAAGTTCATCCATCAGATGGGACGAATGTGGATTCTCGTAATAATCTTTATTCTATTCATGATTGGGCACTATAATCATGTTTTCCTTATTGGATACATGATATTGATGCCTTGGATTTGCAAGAAAAATGTTTCTTTCCTCTATTTTCCTAAGTGCAAATGTTTATCTGTCAAATGAGACTACTATGGATTCTCATAACAATTTCCACAATTTTCATGATTGAGCACTATAATCATATTCTTCTTATTGGGATACACGATATTGATGCTTTGGTTTAGCATGAAAAGGATTTCTTTCCTCCATTTTCCTTAGAATCAAAGTTCGTCTGTCAAATGGGACGAACCATGTTTTGCATTATGAATTCTCATAATAATCTTCATTCATTTCATGATTGACCTCTATAATCATGTACTAATCATTGGGGTACACGAAAATTGAAGCTTTTGTTTTGCAAGAAAAGCTTTTCTTTTTATTATTTTCCTAAGAATCAAAGTTCATCTATCAAATAAGACAAACGTGGATTCTTATAATAATCTCTATAATTTTCACGATTAGGCACCATAATGATGTTCTTCTCATTGGGATACACGATATTGATGCTTTGGTATGGGATGAAAAGCTTTTTTTTCCACCATGTTCCTTAGAATCAAAGTCATCTATCAAATGGGATGAGTGTGGATTCTCGTAAAAAACTTTATTCTTTTCGTGATTGAGCATTACAATCATGTTCTCCTTGTTGGGATACATGATATTGAAGCTTTTGTTTGGCAAGAAAAGCTTTTCTTTCCACTGTTTCCCTAAGAATCAAACTTCATCCGTCAAATGAGATGAACGTGGATTCTCATAACAATTTTCATAATTTTCATGATTGGGGACTTTAATCATGTTCTTCTCATTGGGATACACGAGATTGATGCTTTGGTATGGTAAGAAAAGCTTTTCTTTCCACCATTTTTCTTAAAATCAAAGTTCATATGTCAAATGGGATGAACATGGATTCTCATAATAATCCTCATTCCTTCCACGATTGAGCATTATAATCATGTTCTCCTCATTTGGCTACATGATATTGATTCTTTGGATTGTTAAGAAAAGCGTTTATTTCCACTATTTTCCTAAGAATCAATGTTTGTCCGCCAAATGAGATAAACTTTTATCATCACGATAATCTTCAGTCTTTTTGTGATCGAGACATTATAATCACATTCTCTTCATTGGGATACACGATACTGATGCTATGGTATGGCAACAAATGCTTTTTTTACATCATTTTCCTAAAAATCAAAGTTCATCCATCAAATGGGATGAGTGTGGATTCTCATAATAATCTTTATTCTATTAATGATTGAGCACTATAATCATGTTTTCCTCGTTGAGACACACGATATTGATGCTTTGGATTGGCAAGAAAGGTAATTTTTTCCTCTATTTTCCTAAGAGCCAATGTTTGTCTATCAAATGAGATGAATGCGGATTCTTATAACAATCTCCATAATTTTCATGATTGGGCACTATAATCATGTTATTCTTATTGGAATACACGATATTAATGCTTTGGTTTGGCAAGAAAAGCTTTTCTTTCCTCCATTTTCCTTAGAATTGAAGTTCATCCGTCAAATGGGATGAACATGAATTCTTGTACTAATCTTCATTCCTTTCATTATTGAGCACTATAATCATGTACTAATCATTGGGATTTGGTTTGGCAAGAAAAGCTTTTCTTTCCATTATTTTCCTGAGAATCAAAGTTCACTCCCCAAATGAGACAATCGTCGACTTTTATAACAATCTCCATAATTTTCATGATTAGGCACCATAATGATGTTCTTCTCATTGGGATACACGATATTGATGCTTTGGCATGGCGTGAAAAGCTTTTTTTTCCACCATTTTCCTTAGAATAAAAGTCATCCACCAAATGGGATGAATATGGATTCTTATAAAAATCTTCATTCGTTTCATGATTGGGCACTATAATCATGTTGTCCTCGTTAGGATACACGATATTAAACCTTTGGTTTGGCAAGAAAAACTTTTCTTTCCACTATTTACCTAAGAATCAAAGTTTACCCATCAAAATAGACAAACATTAATTCGTGTAACAATCTCTATACATTTCATGATTGGGTGCCATAATCATATTCTTCTCATTAGGATGCATGATGTTGATGCTTTGGACTGGCAAGAAAAGTGTTTTTTTCCACTATTTTCCTATGAATCAATATTTATCCATCAAATGAGACAAATGTGGATTCCTGTAACAATCTTTATCATTTTCATGATTGGGCTTTACAATCAATTTCTCTTTTTGGGATACACGATATTGATGCTTTGCCTCGACATGAAAAATTTCTCTTTCCACCATTTTCCATAGAATGAAAGTTTATCCATCAAATAGGATGAACATGGATTCCTGTAAAAATCTTTATTCTTTTCATGATTGAGCACTATAATCATATTCTACTTATTGGGATACATGATATTGAAGCTTTGGTTTGGCAAGAAAAGCTTTTCTTTCCACTATTTTCCAAAGAATCAAAGTTTATCCGTTAAATGAGAAAAACATTGATTCTTATAACAATGTCCATAATTTTTCACTAATTGCACACTATAATCAAATTCTTCTCATTAGGATACATGATATTGATGCTTTGGCTTGGCAGGAAAAAGATTTTTTTCCAATATTTTCCTTGAAATCAAAGTTTGTCCTTCAAATGGGACAAACATGGACTCTAGTAGTAATCTTCACTTTTTTCATGATTGAGCACTATAATCATGTTCTCTTTATTCAGCTACACGATGTTGATGCTTGGGATTGGCTAGAAAGCATTTCTTTCCACTATTTTCCAAAGAATCAATGTGTGCCTATCAAATGACACAAACTTTGATTCTCCTAATAATCTTCACTCTTTTCATGATTTAGCACTATAATAATGCTTTCGTCTGTGGCATACATGACATTGATGCTTTGGTATGGTAGGAAAAAACATTTCTTTCCACCATTTTTTGTAAAATCAAAGTTCATCCATAAATTGGGATGAATATGAATTCTCATAATAATATTTATTCTTTTCATGATTGAGCACTCTAATCATGTTCTCCTTGTCATGACACATGATACTGAAGCTTTGATTTAGCAAGAAAAGCCTTTCTTTCCATTATTTTCCTAAGAATCAAAGTTTTTCCTTCATATGAGATAAACATTGATTCTCGCAATAATCTCCTTACTTTTCATGATTGGGTGCCATAATCACATTCTTCTCATTAGGATACATGATGTTGATGCTTTCGATTGGCAAGAAAAGTGTTCTTTCCACTATTTTCCTATGAATCAATGTTTATTCGTCAAATAAAACAAACATGGATTCTTATAACAATCTTTATAATTTTCATGATTGGGCTCTATAGCCATGTTCTCTTTTTAGGATACGCGATATTAATGCTTTGGCTTAGCATGAAAAGCTCCTATTTCCACTATTTTCCTTATAATAAAAGTTTGTTCGTCAAATGGGATGAACATGGATTCTCCTAAAAACCATCGTTCTTTTCATGATTGATCACTATAATCATGTTCTGCTTATTGGGATGCATGATATTGAAACTATGCTTTGGCAAGAAATGCTTTTCTTTCCACTATTTTCCTAAGAATCAAAGCTTATCGGTCAAATGAGACAAATGTTGATCCCTCCCTGTAACAATGTCCATAATTTTCACTATTGCACACTATAATCAAATTCATCTCATTGGGATATAGGATATTGATGCTTTGTTCTAGCAAGAAAAATATTTTTTCCACTATTGTCCTTGGAATCAAAGTTCATCCTTCAGATGGGACAAACATGGATTCTAGTAGTAATCTTCATTCTTTTCATGATTGAGCACATAATCATGTTTTCCTTATTCAGCTACACGATATTGATGCTTGGGATTGGCTAGAAAGCATTTTTTCCACTAGTTTTCAAAGAATCAATGTGTGCTCGTCAAATGACACAAACTTTGATTCTCATAATAATCTTCACTCTTTTCGTGATTTAGCACTATAATAACATTCTCCTACTTGGCATACACAAGATTGATGCTTTGGTATGGTAAGAAAAACATTTCTTTCCAGCATTTTCCTTAAAATCAAAGTTCATCTGTCAAATGGGATGAATGTGGATTCTCGTAATAATATTCATTCTTTTCATGATTGAGCACTATAATCATGTTCTCCTCATCGCGATGCATGATATTGAAGCTTTGGTTTGGCAAGAAAAGCTTTTCTTTCCACTATTTTACTAAGAATCAAAGCTTATCTATCAAATGAGATAAACATTGATTCTTGCAATAATCTCCATACTTTTCATGATTGGGCGCCATAATTACATTCTTCTCATTAGGATACATGATGTTGATGCTTTGGATTGGCAAGAAAAGTGTTTTTTCCACTATTTTTCTATGAGTCAATGTTTATCTGTCAAATGTGACAAACATGAATTGTTGTACCAATCTTTATAATTTTCATGATTGGGCTCTATAACCATGTTCTTTTTTTGGGATACACAATATTGATGCTTTGGCTTGGCATGAAAAGCTCTTCTTTCCACCATTTTTCTTAGATTGAAAGTTCATCTGTCAAATGGGATGAACAAGGATTCTCATAAAAATCATCATTCTTTTCATGATTGAGCACTATAATCATGTTCTGTTTATTTGGATACATGATATTGAAGCTTTGGTTTGGCAAGAAAAGCTTTTTTTTCCATTATTTTCCCAAGAATCAAAGTTTATCCATCAAATGAGACAAACGTTGATTCTTATAACAATGTCCATAATTTTCACTATTGAACACTATAATCAAATTATTCTTATTGGGATACACGATATTGATGCTTTAGTCTAGCAAGAAAAAGATTTCTTTCCATTATTTTCCTTGGAATCAATGTTCATCCTTCAAATAGGACAAATGTGGATTCTAGTAGTAATCTTCATTCTTTTCATGATTAAGCACTACAATCATGTTATCCTCATTTGGCTACACAATATTGATGCTTGGGATTGGCTAGAAAAGTATTTTTCCACTATTTTCCAAAGAATCCATATGTGCCTGCCAAATGACACAAACTTTCATTCTCGTTATAATCTTCACACTTTTCAGGATTTAGCACTATAATAACGATCTCCTCTTTTGCATAAATGATATTGATGCTTTGGTATGGCAGGAAAAACATTTCTTTCCGCCATTTTCCTTAGAATCAAAGTTCATTCGTCAAATGGGATGGACATGGTATCTCATACCAAATATTCAGTCTTTTCATGATTAAGCACTATAATCATGTTCTCCTCGTCGTGATACATGATATTGAAGCCTTGGTTTGGCAAGAAAAGCTTTTTTTTTCCACTATTTTCCAAAGAATCAAAGTTTATCCATCAAATGAGATAACATTGATTCACGTAATAATCTCCACACTTTTCACGATTGGGTGACATAATCAAATTCTTCTCATTAGGATACATGATGTTGAGGCTTTCGATTGGCAAGAAAAGTGTTTTTTCCACTATTTTCTTGTGAATCAATGTTTATCCGTCAAATGAGACAAACATGGATTCTCATAACAATCTTTATAATTTTCATGATTGGGCTCTATAACCATGTTCTCTTTTAGGGATACACGATATTGATGCATTGGCTCGGTATGAAAAGCTCTTCTTTCCACCATTTTCCTTAGGATAAAAGTTTGTCTGTCAAATGGGATGAACAAGGATTTTTCATAAAAATCATCATTCCTTTCATGATTGAGCACTATAATCGTGTTTTGCTTATTGGGATACATGATATTGAAGCTTTGGTTTGGTAAGAAAAGCTTTTCTTTCCACTATTTTCTCAAGAATCAAAGTTTATCCATCAAATAAGACAAACGTTGATTCTTATAACAATGTCCATAATTTTCACTATTGAACACTATAATCAAATTATTCTCATTAGGATAAATGATACTGATGCTTTAGTTTGGCAGGAAAAACTTTTGTTTCCACTATTTTCCTTGGAACCAATATTTATCCTTTAAATGGGACAAACGCGGATTATAGTAGTAATCTTCTTTCTTTTCATGATTGGCACTATAATCATGTTCTCCTCATTCGACTACACAATACTGATGTTTGGGATTGGCTAGAAAAGCATTTTTCCACTATTTTCCAAAGAATCAATATGTGCCTGTGAAATGACACAAACTCTTATTCTCATAATAATCTTCACTTTTTTCATGATTTAACACTATAATAATGTTCTCCTCTTTGGCATACACGATATTGTTGCTTTGGTATGGTAGGAAAAACATTTCGTTCCACCATTTTCTTTAGAATCAAAGTTCATCCGTTAAATAGGATGAACTTGGATTCTTGTAATAATATTCATTCTTTTCATGACTGAGCACTATAATCATGTTCTCGTCGTCACGGTACATGATATTGAAACTTTGGTTTGGCAAGAAAAGCTTTTTTCCACTATTTTTCTAAGAATCAAAGTTTATTTGTCAAATGAGATAAACATTGATTCTTGCAATAATCTCCATACTTTTCACGATCGGGTGCCATAGCCACATTATTCTTGTTAGGATACATGATGTTGATGCTTTGGACTGGCAAAAAAAAGTGTTTTTTCCACTATTTTTGTATGAATTGATGTTTATCCATCAAATGAGATAAACATGGATTCTCTTAACAATCTTCATAATTTTCATGATTGGGCTCTATAATCATCTTTTTTTTTAGGGATACACGATATTGATGCTTTTGCTCGGCATGAAAAGCTCTTCTTTCCACCATTTTCCTTAGAATAAAAGTTCATCCGTCAAATGGGACGAACATGGATTCTCATAAAAATCATCACTCTTTTCATGATTGAGCACTATAATCATGTTCTGCTTATTGGGGTACATGATATTGAAGCTTTGGTTTGGCAAGAAAAGCTTTTCCTTCCACTATTTTCCAAGAATAAAAGTTTATCCATTAAATGAGATAAATGTTGATTAACAATGTCCATAATTTTCACTACTGCACACTATAATCAAATTCTTCCCATCGGAATACACGATATTGATGCTTTGGTCTGGCAGGAAAAACATTTCTTTCCACTATTTTCCTTAGAATCAAAGTTCGTCGTTCAAATGGGACAAACATGGATTCTAGTAGTAATCTTCATTCTTTTCATGATTGAGAACTACAATCATGTTCTCCTCATTCGGCTACACAATATTGATGCTTGGGATTGGTTAGAAAAGCATTTTTTTCCACAATTTTCTAAAGAATCAACGTGTGCCTATCAAATGACATAAACTTTCATTCTTGTAATAATCTTCACTCTTTTTGTGATTTAGCACTACAATAACGTTCTCCTCTTTGGCATACACGATAGTCATGCTTTGGTATGGCAGGAAAAACATTTCTTTCCACCATTTTTCTTAAAATCAAAGTTCATCCATCAAATGGGACAAACGTGGATTCTTGTAATAATATTCATTCCTTTCATGATTTAGCACTATAATCATGTTCTCCTCGTCATGATACATGATATTGAAGCTTTGGTTTAGCAAGAAAAGCTTTTCTTTCCACTATTTTCCTAAGAATCAAAGTTTATCCGTCAAATGAGATAAACATTGATTCTTGCAATAATCTTCATACCTTTCATGATTGGGCATCATAATCACATTTATTTCATTAGGAAACATGATGTTGATGCTTTGGATTGGCAGGAAAAGTTTTTTTCAACTATTTTCCTATGAATCAATGTTTATTCATCAAATGAGATAAACATGTATTCTCGTAACAATCTTCATAATTTTCATGATTGGGCTCTATAACCATGTTCTCTTTTTGGGATACATGATATTGATACTTTGGCTCAGCATGAAAAGCCATTTTTTCCATTATTTTCCTTAGAATGAAGGTTCATCCATCAAATGGGATGAAGATGGATTCTTGTAGAAATTTTCATTCTTTTCATGATTGAGCACTATAATTATATTTTCTTTATTGCGATACATGATATTGAAGCTTTGGTTTAGCAAGAAAAGTTTTTTTTCCACTATTTTCCTAAGAATCGAAGTTTATTCATCAAATGAGATAAACATTGATTCTTATAGCAATCTCCATAATTTTCCTGATTGCTCCCTATAATTAGGTTCTTCTTATTAGGATACGCGATATTGATACTTTGGTATGGCAGGAAAAACATTTTTTTACTATTTTTCTTGGAATCAAAGTTTGCCCTTCAAATGAGACAAACGTGGATTCTCGTAGTAATCTCATTGTTTTCATGATTAAGCACATAATCATGTTCTCCTTATTCGGTTACACAATATTAATGCTTGGGACTGGCTAGAAAAGCATTTCTTTCCACTATTTTCCTAAGAATTAGTGTGTACCCATCAAATGAGACCAAGTTTGATTCTTGTAATAATCTTCATTTTTTTTGTGATTAAGCACTATAATCACGTTCTCCTCTTTGGGATACATGATATTGATGTTTTGGTATGGGAAGAAAAACATTTTTTCCACCATTTTCCCTAATATTAGAGTTTATCCATAAAATGCGACAAACGTGGATTCTTGTAGTATCTTCATTTTTTTCATGATTAAGCGTTATAATAATGTTTTTCTTATTGGGATACATAATATTGAAGCTTTGGTTTAGCAAGAAAAGTTTTTCTTCCCACTATTTTCCTAAGAATCAAAGTTTATCCATCAAATGAGACAAACGTTGATTCTCAAAATAGTCTCCATACTTTTCATGACTGGACACCATAATAACATTCTCATTAGGATACCTTATATTGATGCCTTGGTTTGGTAGAAAAGCTTTTCTTTCCACTGTTTTCCTAGGAATCAAAGTTCATAAGTCAAATGAGACAAATATGGATTCTAATAACAATCTTCACAATTTTCATGATTGCGCACAATAATCATATTCTTCTCACTAAGATACACGATATTGATGTTTTGGCATGGTAAGGAAAAACGTTTCTTTCCACCATTTTCCTTAGAATCAAAGTTCGTCCATCAAATAGGACAAACATGGATTCTCGTAAAAATCTTTATTCTTTTTGTGATTGAAAACTATAATCATGTTCTTCTTATTCCGATGCATAATATTGATGCTTGAGATTGGTAAGGAAAGCATTTCTTTCACTATTTTCCTAAGAATCAATGTTTGCCTATCAAATGAGACAAACTTTGATTCTCGTAATAATCTTCATTCCTTTCGTGATTAAGCAATATAATCACGTTCTCGTCTTTGGGATACACGATATTGATGCTTTGCTATGGCAAGAGAAACATTTTTTCACCATTTTCCTTAAAATCAAAGTTCACTTATCAAATGGGATGAACGTGGATTCTCATAATAATCTTTATTCTTTTCATGATTGAACACTATAATCATATTCTCCTCATTGGGATACATGATATTGAAGCTTTGGTTTGGCAAGAAAAGCTTTTATTTCCACTATTTTTCTAAGAACCAAAGTTTATCCGTCAAATGAGGCAAATGTTGATTCTTGCAATAATCTCCATACTTTTCATGATTGGGCACCATAATCACCTTCTTCTTATGAGGATACATGAGCCGATGCTTTGGATTGGAAAAAAAAGCATTTTTCCCACATTTTCCTATGAATCAATGTTTATCCGCCAAATGAGACAAACATGGATTCTCATAACAATCTTCATAATTTTCATGATTGGCTCTGTAACCATGCTTTCTTTTTGGAATACATGATCTTGATGCTTTGGTTCAGCATCAAAACTTTTTCTTTCCACCATTTTCCTTAGAATAAAAGTTCATCCTTCAAATCAGACGAATATGGATTCTGGTAAAAATCTTCATTCTCATCATGATTAAGCACTGTAATCATGTTCTTCTTATTGGAATACATGATATTGAAGCTTTGGTTTGGCAAAAAAAGCTTTTCTTTCCATTATTTTGTTAAGAATCAAAGTTTATCTGTCAAAAGAGATAAACATTTATTCTCACAAAAATCTTCATACTTTTCGCGATTGGGCACCACAACCGTATTCTTCTCATTAAGATACATGATATTGATGCCTTGTTTGGCGAAAAAGCTTTTCGTTCCACTATTTCTCTAAGAATCAAAGTTTATCCGTCAAATGAGACAAATGTGGATTCTCATAACAATCTGCAAATTTTTCACGATTAGGCACTATAATCACATTCCCCTTATTGGGATACACGATATGGATGCTTTTCTATGGCAAGAAAAGCTTTTCTTTTCACCATTTTCCTTAGATTCAAAGTTCATCTGTCAAATATGATGAATGTGGAATTTTATAATAATCTTCATTTTTTTTCATGAGTAGGCACTATAATCAAGTTCTCCTCGTTAGGATGCACGATATTAAAGTTTTGGTTTGGCTTATCATAACAATCAAAATTCATCTGTCAAATGAGATAAACATGGATTCTTATAACAATCTCCATGATTTTCACGATTGGGCATTATAATCACATTCTCATTAGGATACAAGATATTAATGTCTTAGTTTGAAAGAAAAGCTTTTCTTTCCACTATTTTCTTAAGAATCAAAGTTTGTCTGAATCAAAATTCATCTGTCAAATGACGCAAACATGCATTCTTATAACAATCTCAATGATTTTCATGATTTAGTACTATAATCATGTTTTCTTTTTAGGATACACGATATTGATGCTTTGGTTTGGCATGAAAAGCTTTTCTTTCCTCCATTTTCCATAGAATCAAAGCTCATATGTCAAATGAGACAAACATGAATTCTCTTAATAATCTCCATTCTTTTCATAATTGCATACCATAATCACATTATTCTCATTAGGATACATGATATTGATGCCTTGGTTTTGCAAGAAATCTCTTAACAATCTCCATAATTTTCGCAATTGGGCACCATACTCCCGTTATACTCATTAGGATACACAATATTGATGCTTTGGTATGGCAGGAAAAGCTTTTCTTTCCACCATTTTCTTTAGAATCAAAGTTCATCCGTCAAATGAGACACATGGATTCTCATAACAATCTCCATAATTTTCATGATTGGGCACTATAATCATGTTTTCCTCATTGGGTTATGCGATATTGAAGCTTTTTTTGGCAGGAAAAGCATTTTTTCCACTATTTTTCTAAAAATCAAAGTTTACCTACCAAATGAGACAAATGTTAACTTCTGCAATAATCTCCATACTTTTCACAATTAGGCATCATAATCATATTCTTCTCATTAGGATACATGATATCGATGCCTTGATTTAGCAAAAAAGCTTTTCTTTCCACTATTTTGCAAAGAATCAATGTTTGTCCGTCAAATAAGACAAACATGGGTTCTCAGAACAATCCCCATAATTTTCACAATTCGACACCATAATCACATTATTCTTTTTGGGATACACGACGATATTGATCATTTGGAATGGCAAAAAAAGCTTTTCTTTCCACCATTTTCCTTAGAATGGAAGTTCATCCGTCAAATCGGATGAACGTGGACACTCGTAAAAATCATCATTTTTTCATAATTGAGCACTATAATCATGTTCTCCTTATTGGGATACATGATATTGACGTTTTGGTTCGGCAAGAAAACCTTTTCTTTCCACTAGTTTCCTAGCAATCAAAGTTTATCCGTCAAATGAGACAAACATTCATTCTCACAATAATCTCCATACTTTTCAGGATTGGGCACCGTAATCATATTTTTCTCATTCGAATACATGATATTGATGCCTTGGTTTGGCAGGAAAGCTTTTCTTTTCACTATTTTCCTAAGAATCAAAGTTCATTCGTTAAATAAGAAAACATGGATTCTCAAAACAATCTCCGTAATTTTCACGATTGTGCACAATAATCATGTTCTTCTCATTGGGATACACAATATTAATGCTTTCGTATGACAAGAAAAGCTTTTTTTTTTCACTATTTTCCTTAGAATCAAAGTACGTCCATCAAATGGGATAAACATGGATTTTCGTAATAATCTTCATCCCTTTCATGATTGGGCACTATAATCATCTTCTCCTCATTAGGATACATGATATTGAAGCTTTGGTTTGGCAAGAAAAACATTTCTTTCCACTATTTTCCTAAGAATCAAAGTTCATCCATCAAATAAGACAAACGTGGATTCTAATAACTATCTCCATAGTTTTCATAATTAGGCACTATAGTCACTTTTTTCTTATTGGGATACACAATATTAATGCTTTGGTATGGCAAGAAAAACTTTTCTTTCCATTAGTTTCTTGAGAATCAATATTCATCCATCAAATGGGATGAATGTCCATTCCCATAATAATCTTTATTCTTTTCATGATTGAGCACTACAATCATGCTCTCTTTATTGGGATACATGATATTGAGGCTTTGGTATGCCAAGAGAAACTTTTTTTTCTAGCAATTTCCTTGGAATGAAAGTTCATCCGTTAAATGGGACGAAGATGGATTCTTATATTAATCTTCATTCTTTTCATGATTGAACACTATAATCAAGTTCTCATCATTGGGATACGCGACATTGATGCTTTGATTTTGCAAGAAAAGTTTATCTTCCCACTATTTTCCTAAGAATCAATGTTTGTCTATCAAATAAGAAAAATATGGATTCTCTTAACAATCTCCATAATTTTCACAATTGGGCACCATAATCCTGTTATACTTATTGGGATACATGATATTGATGCTTTGGTATGGCAGGAAAAGCTTTTTTTTCCTCCATTTTCCTTAGAATTAAAGTTCATCTATCAAATGAGACACATGGATTCTTATAACAATCACCATAATTTTTATTATTGGGCACTATAATCATGTTCTTCTTATTGGGTTATGTGATATTGAAGCTTTTTTTGGAAGGAAAAGCATTCTTTCCACTATTTTTCTAAGAATCAAAGTTTATCCATCAAATGAGACAAATGTTGACTCTCGCAATAATTATCCTACTTTTCACGATTGGGCACCACAATCACATTCTTCTCATTAGGATATAAGATATCGATGCCTTAATTTGGCAGAAAAGCTTTTCTTTTTACTATTTTCCTAAGAATCAGTGTTTATCTATCAAATAAGACAAACATGGGTTCTTATAACAATCCCCATAATTTTCACAATTTGGCACCATAGTCACGTTCTTCTCATTGGGATACACAATATTGATGTTTTGAAATGG
This sequence comes from Adansonia madagascariensis, assembly GCA_038381835.1. Lineage (NCBI taxonomy): Eukaryota > Viridiplantae > Streptophyta > Magnoliopsida > Malvales > Malvaceae > Adansonia > Adansonia madagascariensis. The sequence goes on along the minus strand of JBBYHL010064230.1, from coordinate 12,111 downwards.
CAAGAAAAGCTTTTCTTTTCACCATTTTCTTTAGAATGGAAGTTCATCCGTCACATAGGATGAATGTGGAAATTTGTAAAAATCTTTATTCTTTCCATGATTGAGCACTATAATCATGTTCTCCTCATTAGGATACACGATACTAAGTTTGGCAAGAAAGCCTTTTTTTTCCATTAGTTTCCTAACAATGAAAGTTTATCTGTCAAATGAGACAAACATTGATTCTTAAAATAATCTCCATGCTTTTCATGATTGAGCACCATAATCATATTTTTGTCATTAGGATACATGATATTGATGCCTTGGTTTGGCAGAAAAGCTTTTCTTTCCACTAATTTCCTAAGAATCAAAGTTCATCCATCAAATCAAAAAACATGGATTCTTATAACAATCTCCATAATTTTCATGATTGGGCACAATAATCATGTTCTTCTTATTGGGATACATGATATTAATGCTTTAATATGACAAGAAAAGCCTTTTTTTCACTATTTTCCTTAGAATTAAAGTATGTCCATCAAATGGGATGAATGTGGACTTTTGTAATAATCTTCATCCCTTTTATGATTGGGCACTATAATCATGTTCTCCTCATTGGGATACATGATATTGAAGCTTTGGTTTGGCAAGAAAAGCTTTTCTTTCTACTATTTTCCTAAGAATCAAAGTTCATTAATCAAATGAGATGAACATGGTTTCTTATAACAATCTCTTTAATTTTAATGATTGGGCACTATAATCACATTCTTCTCATTGCGGTACATGATATTGAAGCTTTAGTTTGGCAAGAAAAGCTTTTCTTTCCACTATTTTCCTAAGAATCAAAGTTCATCCATTAAATAAGAGAAACTTTGATTCTTATAATAATCTCCTTTCTTTTCATGATTGAGCACTATAATCACATTTTCCTCACTGGGATACATTATATTGATGCTTTGGTATGGCAAGAAAAGCTTTTCCTTCTACCATTTTCCTTAAAATCAAAGTTCATACATAAATGGGACGAACATGGATTATCATAATAATCTTCATAATTTTTATGATTGAGCACTATAATCATGTTATCCTCATTCGGATACATGATATTAAAGCTTTTGTTTGGCAAGAAAAGCTTTTCTTTCCACTATTTTCCTAAAAATCAAAGCTCATCCATCAAATGAGATAAAAGTGGATTCTCATAACAATCTACATAATTTTCATGGTTGGGCACCGTAACCATTCTCTTCCCATTGGGATACACAATATTGATGCTTTAGGATAGTAAGAAGAGCTTTTATTTCCACTATTTTCCTTAGAATCATAGTTCGTTTGTCAAATAGGATGAATGTGGATTCTTGTAAAAGTCTTCATTGTTTTCATGATTAAGCACTATAATCATGTTTTCCTCATTGGGATACACGATACTGAAGCTTTGGTTTGGCAAAAAAAGCTTTTCTTTCCACTATTTGTGTAAGAATCAAAGTTTATCCATCAAATGAGACAAACATTGATTCTTGAAGTAATCTCCGTACTTTTCACAATTGTCACCATAATAACGTTCTTCGCATTAAGACACAAAATATTGATGCCTTGTCTGGCAGATAAACTTTTCTTTCCACTATTTTTCTAAGAATCAAAGTTCATCTGTCGAATGAAACAAGCATGGATTCTTATAACAATCACTATAATTTTCACGATTGGGCAGTATAATTGTGTTCTTCTTATTAGGATACATGATATTAATGCTTTCGTATGGTAAGAAAAGCTTTTTTTCCCACCATTTTCCTTAGAATCAAAGTTCATTTGTCAAATAGGATGAACATTGATTCTCATAGCAATCTTCATTCCTTTCTCGATTGAGAACTACAATCATGTTCTCCTCATTAGGATACACGATATTGATGCTTTGGATTGGGAAAAAAAGCATTTCCTTCCACTATTTTCCTAAGAAAAAAATTCTTATCTGTCAAATAAGACAAACATGGATTCTCATAACAAGCTCTATAATTTTCATGATTAGGCATTATAATCATGTTTACCTTATTAGGATACACAGTATTAATACTTTGGTTTGGCTAAAAAAGCTTTTATTTCCTCCATTTTCCTTAGCATCAAAGTTCATCCGTCGAAGGGGATGAACATGGATTCTTGTAACAATCCTCATTTATTTTCATGATTGAGCATAATAATCATGTTTTTCTCATTCAGCTACAAGATATTGATGCTTTGAATTGGCAAGAAAAGCATTTCTTTCCACTATTTTCCTAAGAATTAATGTTTGTCTGTCAAATGAGACAAACTTTTATTCTCATAACAATCTTCATTTTTTCTATTATTGAGCACTATGATCTCGTTCTCCTCATTAAGATACAAGGTATTGATGCTTTGGTATGGCAAGAAAGACTTTTCTTTCCACCATTTTCCTTAGAATCAAAATTCATCTATCAAATAGGATGAACGGGCTCCTAATAATCTTCATTCTTTTCATGATTGAGCACTATAATCATGTTCTTCCTATTGGGATACACGATATTGAAGCATTGGTTTAGCTAGAAAAGCTTTTCTTTCCACTATTGGGCACATAATCACATTGGGATACACTCTGTCAAATGAGACAAATATGAATTCTTATAACAATCTCTATAATTTTCATGATTGGGTATGATAATCACGTTCTTCACATTAAGATACACAATATTGATGCTTTGGTATGGTAGGAAAAACTTTTTTTCCACTATTTTCCTTAGAATCAAAGTTCATATTTCAAATAGGATGAATGTGGATTCTTGTAATAATCTTTATTCCTTTCATGATTGAGCACTATAATAATGTTCTTCTTATTGGGATACATGATGTTGATGCTTTGGTTTGGCCAAAAAAGCTTTTCGTTCTACTAATTTCCTAAGAATTAAAGTTCTTTCATCAAACGAGGCAAACATGGATTCTTCTAACAATCTCCATAATTTTCATGATTGGGCACTATGATCACATTCTTCTCATTGGGATATACGTTATTGATGCTTTTGTATGGCAAGCAAAACTTTTCTTTCTACCATTTTCCTTAGAATAAAAGTTCATCATGAAATAGGATGAACATGGATTCTCGTAATAATCTTCATTCTTTTCATGATTGAGCACTACAATCATGTTCTCTTCATTGGGATACATGATATTGATGCTTTGGTTTGGCTAGAAAAGCTTTTCTTTCCACTAATTTCCTAAGAATCAAAGTTCTTCCATCAAATGAAGCAAACATGGATTCTCTTAATAATCTCCATAATTTTCATGATTGGGCACTATAATCACATTCTTCTCATTAGGATACATGATATTGATGCTTTGGTATGGCAAGCAAATCTTTTCTTTCTGCCATTTTCCTTAGAATCAAAGTTCATTCGTCAAATCGAATGAACGTGGATTCTCACAGTAATTTTCATTCTTTTTATGAGTGAGCACTATAATCATGTTCTCTTCATTGGGATGCATGATATTGAAGCTTTGGTTTGGCAAGGAAAGTTTTTCTTTCCACTATTTTCTTAAGAATCAAAGTGATGTTGATTCTCCCAATAATCTCCATACTTTTCACAATTAGGCACCATAAAAACATTCTTCGCATTAGGGTACATGATGCTGATTCCTTAGTTTGGTAGAAAAGCTTTTCTTTCCACTATTTTCCTAAGAATCAAAGTTTATCTGTGAAATGAGACAAAGGTGGATTCTCATAACAATCTTCATAGTTTTCATTGTTGGGCATTATAATAATATTCTCTCATTGGGATACACGATATTATGCTTTTATATGGCAAGAAAAGTAATTCTTTCCGCTATTTTCCTTAAAATCAAAGTTCATCCATCAAATGGGATGAATGTTGATTCTCATATTAATTTTCATTTTTTTCCTGATTAAGCACTATAATCATGCTCTAATCATTAGGATACATAATATTGAAGCTTTGGTTTGGCAAGAAAAGCTTTTCTTTCCATTATTTTCCTAAGAATCAAAGTTTATCCGTCAAATTAGACAAACATGGATCCTCTTAACAATCTCCATAATTTCATGATTAGGCATTATAATGATGTTGTTCTTATTGGGATACAGGATATTGATCCTTTGAAGTGGCAAGAAAAGCTTTTCTTTTCACTATTTTCCTTAGAATCAAAGTTTATTCGTTAAACAAGATAAATGTGGATTCTCATAACAATCTTCATAATTTTCATGATTGTGCACTATAATCATGTTCTCCTCGTTGGGATGCACCATATTGAAGGTTGGGTTTGGTAGGAAATGCTTTTCTTTGCACTATTTTGCTAAAAATCAAACTTTATTTGACAAATGAGACAAGTATTGATTCTCACAACAATCTTCATACTTTTAATAGTTGGGCCTCATAATCACATTCTTCTCAATAGGACACTTGATATTGATGCATTGGTTTGGTAGAAAAGCTTTTCTTTCCATTATTTTAAAGTTTGTCTATCAAATAAGACAAATATGGATTCTCATAACAATCTCCATAATTTTCATGATTGAGCACTACAATTATGTTCTTCTCATTGGGATGCACAATATTGATGCTTTTGTATGGCATGAGAAGCTTTTTCTTTCCACAATTTTCTTAGAATCAAAGTTCATCCATCAAATGGGATGAACGTGGATTCTCGTAAAAATCTTTATTCTTTTCATGATTGAGCACTATGATCATGTTATCCTCATTGGGATACATGATATTGAAGCTTTGGTTTGACAAGAAAAGTTTTCTTTCCATTATTTTCCTAAGAACAAAAGTTTATCCCTCAAATGAGACAAACACCAATTCTCACAATGATCTTCATACATTTCATAATTGAACACCATAACCACATTCTTCTTATTAGGATACACGATATTGATGCGTTGGTTTGGCAAGAAAAGCTTTTCTTTCCATTATTTTCCTAAGATACGAAGTTCATCTGTCAAATGAGACAAATGAGGATTCTCATAACAATCTCTGTAATTGCTACGATTGGGCACTATAATCATGTTTTTTTCATTAGGATACACAATATTAACGCTTTTGTATGGCAAGAAAAACATTTATTTCCACCATTTTCCTTAAAATCAAAATTAATCGATCAAGTGGGATGAATGTGGATTCCTGTAATAATCTTTATTCTTTTCATGATTGAGCATTGCTCATTGGGATACATAATATTGAAGCTTTGGTTTGGCAATAAAAATTTTTCTTTTCACTATTTTCCTAAGAATCAAAATTTATCCGTGAAATAAGACAAACATTGATTCTCGCAATAATCTCCATACTTGTCACAATTGGGCATCATAATCACATTCTTCGCATTAGGTTACACAATATTGATGCCTTTATTAGGTGAAAAAGCTTATCTTTTGATTATTTTCCTAAGAGTCAAAGTTCATCCGTCAAATGAGATAAACATGGATTCTTTTAACAATCTCCATAATTTTCATGATTGGGCACTATAACCACATTCTTCTCATTGGAATGCATGATATTGATGCTTTGGCATGGCAAGAAAAGCTTTTCTTTCCACCATTTTTGGTAGAATGAAAGTTTTTCTATCAAATGAGACAAACATGGATTCTGATAATTATCTCTATAATTTTCATGATTGGGCACTATAATGATGTTCTGCTCATTGAGATACACAATATTGAAGCTTTGGTTTAGTAAGAAAAGCTTTTCTTTCCACTATTTTGCTAAGAATCAAAGTTTATCGGTCAAATGAGGCAAATGTTAATTCTCACAATAATCCCCATGCTCATGATTGGGCACCATAGTCACATTCTTCTTATTAGAATACACGATATTAATGGCTTTGTTAGGCCGAAAGGCTTTTCCTTCAACTATTTTCCTAAGAATTAAAGTTTGTCTATCAATGAGACAAATGTGGATTCTCATAACAATCTTCATAATTTTCATGATTAGGCACTATAACCCTATTCTTACCATTGGGATGCACAATATTGATGCTCTGGTATGGCAAGAAAAGCATTTATTTTCATCATTTTCCATAGAATCAAAGTTTGTCTGTCAAATGGGATGAACATGGATTCTTGGAAAAATCTTCATTTTTTTCATGATTAAGCACCATAATCATGTTTTCCTCATTGGGATACAAGATATTAAAGCTCTGGTTCGACAAGAAAAGCTTTCTTTCCATTATTTTCCTAAGAATAAAAGTTTATCTGTCAAATGAGACAAACATTGATTCTCATAATGATCTTCATACATTTCATAATTGGACACCATAATCACATTCTTCATGTTAGGATACACGATATTGATGCCTTAGTTTGGCAAAAAAGCTTTTCTTTCCATTATTTTCCTAAGATACAAAGTTCATCCATTAAATGAGACAAACAAGGATTCTCATAACAATCTCTATAATTGCTATGATTAGGCACTATAATCATGTTTTTCTCTTTAGGACACACAATATTAACACTTTTGTATGGCAACAAAAACATTTTTTCAACCATTTTCCTTAGAATCAAAATTCATCTGTCAAGTGGGACGAATATGGACTCTCGTAATAATCTTCATTCTTTTCATGATTGAGCACTCCTCATTTGCATGCACAATATTAAAGCTTTGGATTAGCCATAAAAATTTTTCTTTCCACTATCTTCCTATGAATCAAAGTTTATCCGTCAAATGAGATAAACATTGATCCTCACAATAATCTCCATATTTTTCAAATTGGGCACCATAATCACATTCTTTCCATTGGGTTACATGATATTGATGCCTTGATTGCGCAAAAAAGCTTATCTTTCCACTATTTTCCTAAGAATCAAAGTCCATTCATCAAATAAGACAAACATGGATTCTCTTAACAATCTCCATAATTTTCACGATTGGGCACTATAACCAAATTCTTCTCTTTGGAATGCATGATATTAATGCTTTGTATGGCAAGAAAAGCTTTTCTTTCAACCATTTTCCTTAGAATCAAAGTTCTTCCATCAAATGAGACAAACTTAGATTCTCGTAATAATCTCCATAATTTTCATGATTGGGCCCTATAATGATGTCCTCTTCATTGAGATACACGATATTGAAGCTTTGGTTTCGTAAGAAAAGCTTTTTTTTTTCCACTATTTTGCTAAGAATCAAAGTTTATTCATTAAATGAAGCAAATCTAATTCTCACAATAATCTCCATACCTTTCACGATTGGGCACCATAATCACATTCTTCTTATTATGATACATGATATTGATGGCTTTGTTTGGCCGAAAAGCTTTTCCTTCCACTATTTTCCTAAGAATTAATGTTTGTCCATCAAATGAGACAAACGTGGATTCTCATAACAATCTCCATAATTTTCACGATTAGGCATTATAATCATGTTCTTCCTAATGGGATATATAATATTGATGCTTTGGTATGGCAAAAAAAGCATTTCTTTTCACTATTTTCCATAGAATCAAAGTTCATCCATCAAATAGGTTAAACATGGATTCTTGTAAAAATCTTTGTTCTTTTCATGATTGAGCACCATAATAATGTTTTTCTCATTGGCATACATGATATTGAAGCTTTGGTGTGGCAAGAAAAGCATTTCTTTCCACCATTTTCCATATAATCAAAGTTTGTCCATCAAATAGGATGAACATGGATTCTTGTAAAAATCTTCATTCTTTTCATGATTGAGCGCCATAATCATGTTCTCCTCATTAGCATACATGATATTGAAGCTTTGGTTTAGCAAGAAAAGCATTTCTTTCCACTATTTTCCTAAGAATCAAAGTTTATCTGTCACATGAGACAAACGTTGATTCTCGCAATAATCTCTATACTTTTCACAATTAGGGGTGATAATCATATTCTTCGCATTAGATACACATATTGATGTCTTGGTTTGGCAAAAAAGCTTTTCTTTCCACTATTTTCCTAAGAATCAAAGTTTATCTGTTAAATGAGATAAACATGGATTCTTATAACAATCTTCACAATTTTCATGATTAGGCACTATAATGATGGTCTTTTCATTGCGATACATGATATTGATGCTTTAGTGTGGCAAGAGAATTTTTTCCTTTCACCATTTTCTTAGAATCAAAGTTTGTCCGCCAAATGAGACGAATGCAGATTCTCGTAAAAATCTTTATTCTTTTCATAATTGAGCACTATAATCATGTTCTTCTCATTGGGATACATGATGTTGATGCTTTGGATTGGCAAGAAAAGCGTTTCTTTCAGCTATTTTCCTTAGAATTAATGTTTGACCGTCAAATGAGATAAACATGGATTCTCATAACAATCTCCATAATTTTCATGATTGGACATTATAATCTTGTTCTCCTTATTAGGATACATGATATTGATGCTTTGGTTTGGCAAGAAAAGCTTTTATTTCCTCCATTTTCTTTAAAATCAAAGTTCATCCATCAAATGAGACAAACTTGAATTCACTCAATAATGTCCATTCTTTTCATAATTAGGCATCGTAATCCCATTCTTCTCATTCGGATGCAAGATCTTGATGCCTTGGTTTTGTAAGAAAAGCTTTTGTTTACATAATTTTGCTTAGAATCAATAGTCATTCATCAAATGAGATAAACTTTGATTCTCATAATAATCTTTATTTTTTTTCGTGATTGAGCACTATAATCACATTCTCCTCATTAGGATACCCAATATTGATGCTTTGGTATGGCAAGTAAAGCTTTTCTTTCCTCTAATTTCCTTAGAATCAAAGTTTATCTGTCAAATGGGATGATCATAGATTCTCATAATAATATTCATTCTTTTCTTGATTAAGCACTATAATCATGTTTTCCTCATTGAGATACACGATATTGATGCTTTGGATTGGCAAGAAAGCATTTCTTTCTGCTATTTTCCTAAGAATCAATGTTTGTTCATGAAATGAGACAAAGTCGATTCTCATAACAATCTCCATAATTTTCATGATTGAGCAGAATAATCATGTTCTTCTCATTAGGATACACGATAGTGAAGCTTTGGTTTGGCAAGAAAACTTTTCTTTCCACTATTTTCCTTATAATCAAAGTTTATCTGTCAAATGAGCCAAACATGGATTTTCATAATAATCTTCATTCCTTTCATTATTGATCACTATAATCATGTTCTTCTTATTAGGGTACACGATATTGATGCATTGGATTGGCAAGAAAAGCATTTCTTTTCACAATTTTCCTAAGAATCAGTGTTTGATCATTAAGAAAGAAAACCTGGATTCTCATAACACTCTCCATAATTTCCATGATTGGGCACTATAAACATTTTCTCGTTATTGGGATACATGGTATTGATGCTTTGGTTTGGCAAGAAAAGCTTTTCTTTTCTCCATTTTCCTTAGAATCAAAGTTCATCCGCCAAAGGGGACGAACGTGGATTCTCATAATAACCTTCACTTTTTTCATGATTGAGCACTATAATCATGTTTTCCTCATTCGGCTACATGATATTGATGTTTTAAATTATCAAGAAAAATATTTATTTCTGCTATTTTCCTAACAACCAATGTTTGTTTGTCAAATGGGATAAACTTTGATTCTCCTAATAATCTTCATTCCGTTCATGATTGAGCGGCATAATCATGTTCTCTTCATTGGGATACATGATATTGTGCTTTGGTATGGCAAGAAAAGCTTTTTTTCCACCATTTTCTTTAGAATCAAAGTTCGTCAACCAAATGGGACGAATGTGGTTTCTCATAATAATCTTTTCATGACTGAGTACATAATCATGCTTTAATCATTAGGATACATGATATTGACACTTTCATTTAGCAAGAAAAACTTTTCTTTCCATTTTTTTTTGTAGACTCAAAGTTCACCCATCAACTTAGACAAACATGGATTCTCATAACAATCTCTATAACTTTCATGATTAGGCATTATAATCACATTCTTCTCATTAGGATGCATGATATTGATGCTTTGGTGTGGTAAGATAATTTTTTCCTTTCACCATTTTTCTTAGAATCAAAGTTTTTCCACCAAATGAGATGAGTGCGGATTCTCGTAATAATCTTTATTCTTTTCATACAGTGCTATAATCATAACCTTCTTATTGGGTACATAATGTTGATGCTTTGGATTAGCAAGAAAAGCATTTCTTTCAACTATTTTCCTAAGAATTAATGTTTGACCATCAAATGAGACAAACATGGATTCTTATAACAATCTCCATAATTTTCAAGATTGGACACTATTATCTTATTCTCCTTATTGGGATACACGATATTGACTCTTTAAAACTTTTCTTTCCTCTATTTTCCTTAGAATCAAAGTTCATCCGTTAAATGAGACAAACTTGAATTCTCTCAATAATGTCCATTCTTTTCACAATTAGGCACCATAACCCTATTCTTCTCATTGGGATCCAAAATCTTAATGGCTTGGTTTTGCAAGAAAAGCTTTTGTTTGCACCATTTTGCGTAGAATCAATAGTCATTCGTCAAATACGGTAAACTTTAATTATCATAATAATCTTCATTCTTTTCGTGATTGAGCACTATAATCACATTATCCTCATTGGGATACACAATATTGATGCTTTGGTATGGTGAGAAAGCTTTTTTTTCCTCCATTTTCCTTAGAATCAAAGTTCATCCGTCAAATGGGATAAACATGGATTCTCATAATACTCTTCATTCTTTTCTTGATTGAGCACTATGATTATGTTTTCCTCATTGAGATACACAATATTGATGCTTTAGATTGGCAAGAAAAGCATTTTTTCTACTATTTTCCTAAGAATCAATGTTTGTCTATGAAATGAGACAAAGTGAATTCTCATAACAATCTCCATAATTTCCATGATTGGGCTCTATAAACATTTTCTCTTTATTTGGATATACGGTATTGATGCTTTGGTTTGGCAAGAAAAGCTTTTATTTTCTCCATTTTTCTTAGAATCAAAGTTCATCTGCCAAAGAGGACGAACATGGATTCTCATAATAGCCTTTACTCTTTTCACGATTGAGCATTGTAATCATGTTTTCCTCATTCGGCTACACGATATTGATGTTTGGAATTGGAGAGAAAAGTATTAGTTTTTGCTATTTTCCTAACAACCAATGTTTGTCTGTCAAATAGGATAAACTTTGTTTCTCCTAATAATCTTCATTCTTTTCATGATTGAGCGGTATAATCACGTTCTCCTCATTGGGATACAGGATATTGATGCTTTGGTATGGCAAGAAAACTTTTTTCCACCATTTTCCTTAGAATCAAAGTTCATCCATCAAATAGGATAAACGTGGTTTCTTGTAATAGTCTTCATTTTTTTCAGACTGAGCAATATAATCATGCTTTAATCATTAGGATACATGATATTGACACTTTCATTTGGCAAGAAAAGCTTTTCTTTCCATTATTTTCCATAGACTTAAAGTTCACCCGTCAACTTAGACAAACATGGATTCTCATAACAATCTCCATAACTTTCATGATTAGGCATTATAATCATGTTCTTCTCATTGGGATACATGATATTGATGCTTTGGTGTGGCAAGATAATTTTTTCCTTTCGCCATTTTTCTTAGAATTAAAGTTTGTCCGCCAAATGAGATGAATGCAGATTCTCATAATAATCTTCATTCCTTTCATAATTGAGTGCTATAATCATAACCTTTTTATTGGGATACACAATATTGATGCTTTGGATTGGCAAGAAAAGCATTTCTTTCAGCTATTTTCCTAAGAATTAATGTTTGACCATCAAATGAGACAAATATGGATTCCCATAACAATCTCCATAATTTTCAAGATTGGACACTATTATCTTATTCTCCTTATTAGGATACATGATATTGATGCTTTGGTTTGGCAAAAAAACTTTTCTTTCCTCCATTTTCCTTAGAATCAAAGTTTATTCATTAAATGAAACAAACTTGAATTCTCTTAATAATGGCCATTCTTTTCACAATTAGGCACCATATCCCCATTTTTCTCATGGGGATACAAAATCTTAATGCCTTGGTTTTGCAAGAAAAGCTTTTGTTTGAACCATTTTGCTTAGAAATAGTCATCCGTTAAATAAGATAAACTTTGATTCTAATAATGGTTTTCATTCTTTTCATGATTGAGCACTATAATCACATTATCCTTATTGGGATGCACAATATTGATGCTTTGGTA
>JBBYHL010063594.1:10103-31490 GCA_038381835.1 Adansonia madagascariensis | reverse complement strand
TTTTTCAATAAGATTAAGCTATTCATATTGGTTCTTGACCTATTCAACTTCTTCAAGTTATGAATCCATTAAAACCTAAGTAAGGGCTTTCAACCTTAATGAGTAAGATAGCTTCCATGCCTCAAACTAGGGAAAATAGAGTGGCATCCATAGAAGTTTGAGTTGCTGTACGATAAGCATGTAGTACAAAAGGCAGTTTCTTATGCCAATTTTCGTATGCTTTAGCCATCTTTTCAACTATCTTTCTGATATTCTTGTTGGTTGCTTTGAGTACTACACACTCTTTTTGGTGATACGACATTGAATTATGATGCTAAATTTTGAACTATGATCAAACTATTTTCATCATTTTGTTTTTTAAGTTGCATGCATTATCCGTGGTGATATATTTTAGGAGCCTATACCTTTAAATGATGTCCTGTTTTACAAATCTGAACATAATGAATTTACTGACATTAGGATATAAAGCTACTTCTACCTATTTGATAAAGTAATCAACAACAACCATGATAAACCAGTGCCTATTAGAGGCCTTAAAGGTAATGGGTTTGATCATGTCTAGCCTCACATAAAGAAAGGCCATGGAGTTGTCATGACATGGAGTGGTGATGATGGGACATGGATTTTGTTTGCGTAGATTTAACATTTATGGCATTTTCGGGCATAATCGATGCAATTCTTGTCAAATGCCAACCAATAGTAACCCAATCTCATGATTTGTTTTACCATTCGGCATCTATTGGCATGTGTGCCACAAATTCCATTATGGATTTCTTCTAAGATTCTTTTGGCTTTAAAATTATCCATTACTAAGTAATACTTGGTCCTAGCCTTTCTTGAATAAAATCCTATTGTCCAAAGTAAAGCTCACAACCATTCTTTAGATGGTTCTTTTATCATTTTTGGTAGCATGCTCGGGATATTGTTGGTCCCTGATGCTCTAGAGAATGTCATGGAACCATGATAGTCCATCTTTCTCTTCATCTACGTTACAATAGTGTGCTACAGTTTCATGGATACTTATCGAATAGGTGTGATCCCTAATTCTCAGTTTACTTTGAACATCTACACCAAGGTTACTAGAGCATCAGCTGTTTAGTTTTCTTCTCGAGGCAAATGTTGAAGTTAATTTCATTGAAGACTTGTTTTAGTTCAGAAATTAGTTTTCCATATTAAACTAGCTTAGTATCCTACGTTTCCTATTCTTTTTGTAGCTGATAGATTACTAAGGCTAAATCCCTAAACACTTGTAAAGTTTTGATAACTATTTCAATGGCAACTTGGAGTCCCATGATGCAAGCCTTGTATTTAGCTATATTATTGGTACAATCAAAGTTTCATCTTGCAGTGAAGGGGTAGTAGTTTCCATCAAGTGAGATAAGAATTGCCCCTAATTCCATTCCTTATTGCATTTGAAGCTCCATCAAAGTATATTTTCTAAGATGGATTGCAATTGAAAATGTTTTTTGCCTAGATATGCACATCAGGTCTTCATTAGGAAATTCAATGTCTAGAGATTTATAGTCATCCATTACTCAAATTGCCAAAAAGTTTGCCATCACTCTACCCTTAATGGCTTTTTAGTTTACATAGAAAATATCATATTGAGAGAGTAAGACTTGCCACCTGGCCAATCTTCCTAATAAGGTAAGGGCCTTGCATAAATATTTGATTGGATTAAGTTTGACAATTAACCATGAGGTAAAATATACATGTACTGTCTTTCAGACTTATTATGTTGACCTAACATACAACCTCTAGACTTGTCATAAACCTATAGATACATGTTCAAAGGTCACTTAGGCACTGGTGGTACAAGTACTAGTGGATTTGAGATACCTTGTTAAAGGTTCTTGGCACTTTTCATTCCATTCTCCAAGATTCTACATTTGACATAGCTGAAAGAGCAGATCACATTTATCCATTAGTTGAGATATGAATCGGGCTGTGTAGTTCAACCTTCCTAAAAAACTCCTAACTTCCTTTTATGTATGAAGCAGTGGCATGTTTTGAATGGCCTTGACTTTGCTGAGATTAACTTTTATTCCTTTTTCACTCATAGTGAAGCTCAATAGCTTAGCAGATGTGACAATAAAGGTTCATCTAGTGGGATTTAGCTTGAACTAGTATTTACATAGTCATTTAAAGAGTTTTTGTAGATTAGTAATTTCTTCACTCTCTTTTGATGATTTAACGTTCATATCATCGACATAGACCTCTATTTCTTTATGCATAAGGTCATAAAAATAATATTGCCATTGCCCTTTGACAGGTTTTCTTGGCGTTCTTGAGTTAAAATGGCATAATTTTATAGCAAAATGTGCTTACATGGCCATAAAAGTCATTTTTTCTATGTCTTTGACTACCATTTTGATCTGGTTGCAACCTAAAAATCTATCTATGAAAAAAATGGTGCATTTTAGTGGTGTTGTCTACTAGGGCATTAATGTGGGGCATAAGAAAGTTATCTTTCAGGCTAGGTCAGTTTAGATCTTTATAGCCGACATATATCTACACCTTGTCATCCTTTTTAGGGACCAAGACTATATTTGCTACCCATTCAAGATATTTGACTACCTTAAGAAATCCTGCCTCAAAGTGCTTATTTCCTTCCTTTTTGATCTTTAGAAGCATCTTCAATATCATCTCCTGAGCTTTTATTGTATGGGATTACATTTAGGTTTGAAGGGAATTTTATGGACCATGATGTTAATATCTAATCCAGGTATGTCTTGGTAGGACTAGGTGTACACATCTTGATATTCTTGGAGAAGGTTTATCAATTTGATTAGGGTTAATGGGTCTATGTAGGTTCCAACCTTAACTTCTTTTTGATCTTTTTTTATTCCTAGGTTTGTGGTTTTAATGGGCTTCTCATAAGGTAGGATCTATTTTTCTTCTTGTTTAATTAATATCAATAGGTCTAAAGGTACAGGACTCCTCAAAATCCCCTTTAGGCTCAACCTCACAAGCGCAAATCAGTTGCTCAAAATTGATTCCTAAAATCTCAGTATGAATATTCATGTCACTTTTATAAAAAATATATAAAAAAACCAATATTGGGGGAGAAATATGTAGAAAAGGGTCTTAGAGTTGGCAAAACATGAGAATGGAGACAAAAGATGAAATGCATAATGCTTAGTCATTTTTATCAATAATATTTAATAAAAAAGTACCTATACAAAGGATCCTACAATACTTTTGGGCAGAAGCATGTAGGTTTGGTTCATAACATTACTTTGAAACAAACTTAAACATACAAAGGTCTCAGTTTCAGTTCAAACAGTCGAAACAAATCTTGAAAGGCACAGACTGGCCTCATGGTCAGTGCTGACATCCTTGGCTTATCGATTGTATGGATGAAGAAATCCCCAAATGTCTTGTTTAGTATAAGCATAACATTGTTGAAACCAGTATTCATAAGTCCACCTAGACAAAAACTTTCTTGAAGTGGCAAAAACATCATTGGTTCATGTCTCATGTCTTGACCTAGTAAGCAAGTAATCTTCCTCTCATGATTCTCTGAGCTTGCCTTCTCTTCTACTATGCATTAGGCTTGAACCCTAAACCTCTTTTTTCAATCTAGTTGACAACTTTTCAGACTCTAATAATTCCCTAGAGATGTTTTGTGATCCCTTTCTAGGTTGGGCACCTTTACTGATGGTTAACTTTAGACCCATATGAGTGCTTGATAGGTGAGGCTTAACCATTGACATCCCTTCCTTGACATAAGTAGCATTGACTAACTCAAAGGACTAAAATGAAGATTCGAGGCATCTTCATTGGGTTCAATATACGAGGCATTAGTTAAGGTAATAGCAATAATGTCTCCTCTTCTTTGATGCTAATAATTTTATTCTCAATGATAAATTTCAACTTTTAATGTGGTGATGAGGGTACTGCCCCTATAGAATGAATCCAAGGCCTTCTCAACAACCAGTTATATGATGGAGTAATGTTTATCACATGAAAGTCTACTTCATAAGTGCATGGGCCAATTTGCAGTGGAATGGTGATGTTTCCATGACATATCTACAAGTCCCATCATAAGCTCACACAATTGTGCAACTATTATTGATATGAGATGCATCAATAGGGAATTTGTTCAAGCATGATACAGGCATTACATTCAGAGTCGACCTATTGTCAATGAGCACCTTAGGTAATAAGCTACCTTTGCTGTATGTGGCCATGTAAAGGACTTTATAGTTCCCCTTTCTTTATTGGGATTTCATCATCACTAATGAGCTACCTTTGCAGTTTATCACATGAAAGTCTACTTCATAAGTGCATAGGCCAATTTGCAGTGGAATGGTGATGTTTCCATGACATATCTATAAGTCCCATCATAAGCTCGCACAATTGTGCGACTATTATTGATATGAGATGCATCAATAGAGAACTTGTTCAAGCATGATACAGGCATTACATTCAGAGTCGACCTATTGTTGGTGAGCACCTTAGGCAATGAGCTACCTTTGTAGTATGTGCCGATGTAAAGGACTTTATAGTTCCCCTTCCTTTATATGGGATTTCATCATCACTAATAAATATATAGTTGTTAGCAATGATGTT
This sequence comes from Adansonia madagascariensis, assembly GCA_038381835.1. Lineage (NCBI taxonomy): Eukaryota > Viridiplantae > Streptophyta > Magnoliopsida > Malvales > Malvaceae > Adansonia > Adansonia madagascariensis. The sequence goes on along the minus strand of JBBYHL010063594.1, from coordinate 26,915 downwards.
GCTTACTAAGAGATCCAACTAGCCTATTGGGATGTCAGAAGAGACAACCTCATTCAAGACCTTAAGCAGAGCATTCTTGAGAGCTTCAGAGGGTTGCTTGTTTAGTTGATCAATGACACTGTATTTGCTATACTTGATGAATTTAAGAAATTTTGTAGTTTTTTTCTTACTTACCGATTCCTTGAAAACTATTGGATTTGATTTTTTAGTTGTAAATGGTATGGAAGTCGCAATAGTCTATGGACCCCTATTTTGCATTGTTCATATTATGAGGTTGTGCTCTCTGAGTTGCATTTTGAATGGGATTCGGTGCAAAGCTCATTGCTTGGGCAAACCCAGTAACATGAACTGGTTGTGGTGCTAATGAATAAGGGATAAAACCTAGATTCAACATGTTCGACAGATACACAGCCTGCGCCTGATATGGATTTTGATTGAATCTGGTATGACTTTTGCTAACAACATTCACCTCTTTCTCCTTTCCCTTATTTATTAACTTATTGACTAGCGCAAGCGATTCTTCAATGGATATCCAACCGCTTTTGATAGTGTTCTCAATCATTTCACCCGATATAACCATATTGGTAAAATTTTTCATGGCACTTCCTACCAGCCTTTCATAGTAAGAAGCTCGTAGGGTGCCAACATACATCACCATCAATTTCTTTTTAGTCAAAGAAGGATGAACTTAAACCTCCTCTTCTTTCCACCTTTGATCATATTGCCTAAAGCTCTCAGAGGATTTTTTTACCATGTTCATGAGAGAAAGGCAATTCAGAGCCTAATTAGACAAATGCTTATATTGATCAAGGAATGCGCAAGCTAGATCCGCTCATGTATAAGTTCTTGCATGGTCAAGCCTTATGTAACATTGATAGCTGCCCTAGTCAGACTGTCTTGAAAGTAATGGATTAGTAGTTTCTCATTCTCTTCATACCCGGTCATTTATCGATAGTACATGCAAAGATGGGCTGTAGGGTTGGTAGTTCCATTGTATTTTTCAAACTCTAGCACTTTGAATTTAGGTAGGATGATAAGACTAGAAACAAGCCCCAATGACTTCGCATCCACGATCCAAATTTGTCACTTCCTTCCATAGCTCGAAGGCATTTCTCCAGTGACTGATACTTGGTCAAGTCTTTATCATTTTCTAAGGACCTCTTTGCTTTCTCTTTCTCTATCTGCTTATTGAGGTCTAAGACTATAAGCCTTGCTGGTGAAGAGCCTGCACCTTGAAATCTTTGAATCAAATAGGATGCTGTTGCAGGATTGATGTGAATAAATGACTGAGTTAGTAGGATATTTACTATCGAAGGATGCTACCCATGCAGTGCCCCTTCCTAAGCATTCATGGCTTTAGTACTACCATTCAAATTACTTTTAGGATTAGCTGATTCTTTTCCCTCATCGACTGCACTTGTTTGCCCTTTTTCCTTCTATGCATCGGACAATAATTTGGTTAATTTGGCAATCTGAGCTTGGAGTTCCTCATTCATACTGAGTGATTGCTCTCTCTATACATGAATTCGAGTCTTTCAATACAAGCTTGGTGATCGTTTTTCATTGCTTTTCGACGATTGCAAGTGCTATGCCGATGGCAAACTGTAGGTTTCATTTTTTAGTCACTTTAAATTATTACCAGATTAGGCCTTTATCATATGTTCATGCATATGTTTGATGCAATAAGAGTGAATATGCGATCAAGAAGATAAATAAATGAATAAAACAATAAAAGAATTAGGTTAGTCAAACAAAAAAAAAAACAATTGGGCCACCAATGGTGTCTTTCATTAAAGCAACAAAATGCCTTGATTACATATGATAACATTTGAAAATGCTTGAGATGGTTACATTGCCTGATTACTTGGTCTGAGAGATACAAAAAAGTTTTGCTCATGGGCTCTAGTGGGAAAGATATCACGTGTCAGGGATTAGGCTACATCTATCATGTTTTCAGCCTCCAACTAAGCCATTTGAATCTACTCTATGAGATGGCAATGATGGTCCTGATAGTTTTGGTATGTGTGATCAACCACTTGAAGCCATTCTCCCTTCCACTGTTTAGAGGCTCTCACTAGTGCATTGACTTGGTCTTAGTGATTTTGAAGAGAATGCTCTAAATCTTGAATTTAGAATGTCAAAGCTCCATTTTTAGCCTGGTTCACTCTCAAATCCCATACTTGAGCATCTAGCCATTCATTCTTTCATTAGTAACTTGATGCAACAACAAGGGTTCTAACAAGATTTTCCTTATTAACCCTAGTTGCTTCTCTCCATTGATTTAGTTCCTTCTCAAGAGTAGTAATTTTTATCCTCCACTCAACCAATGACTTTCCAAGTCTTTGGGACTTGCTTACTTTATTAAGGGCCATATAGTCTTTCTTCAAACTCTCGAGATCCTCCTTGAAGTAGTTTTTCTCCTTGACAACTCAGTTCACCTCGCTATCCCAGAGGTAGAGGTCTAATTTTAATTGACTATTTTTTTTCTTTAAACAGGTAATCTCTTTGGCAAAGGTCGCCTTTTATTGTTCAAACTCTCGTTTGAGCAATTCAATCTCAAAGGGGAATTCGTCAACTGGTATTTATGATGTACCAATACTAGAGAGGAGTAAGGTGTTATTAATGTGATGGATCCTTCACTCGTCATACCTCAGTGTCATGCTACTCCCTCTCTAATACCTCTGCATGCAGCGATTTATTTTCATGCATGAAAAGCTAGCTGGACTTTTACTTATAATTGGGCTCACCATAGCCAAAATCCCATAACTCTAAGTCTTGGATGAAGGGGATGAATTTTTGACACTGGAATTGTCAGAGGGCCAAAATGGGAGCATAGCTAGTGCTTCCCCATCATCCCATGAGCGGTACACAACTGTAATCTCTACATCGGCATATGACCGTCTCTAGGGAAAACTAAAAAGCCTTCCATGTTACTTATTCCCCTTTGAGGTTCCAAAATTTCTTAACCCATTACTCTTTAGATTTATCATGAAGGCATTCCTTCCTAAGTACCTTGGAGATAAGTCTAAAGTTGGGTAAGAAGTTGTATAGCATCCTACTTCTTCGAGGACAAAAATAATTGGTGAGCCAATGTAAAGGAGCGGTGCATGCCTAATGAAGCGGCTTGTACCCATTTTCTTATAAAAATTAAGAGCTCAAATAGTTTTGGCAATGATGCCTGGTGCGGGGTTAATGTTGCAGCATAAATGAGAAAAGGCATCCACTACCATAGCTTTAACATAGCCTAATGTCTTTGGGAATATAACCAGACCATATATCACCAAAGCATAGATGTCTTAGATTTTTTGGATGTCAATGGTACTTGCCATTGCTTCTTTCAAACTAGCTTATGAGATGCATTCACCGCTCCTCTTTATTTTGGTATGACTCTCGATCCAAGACTCCATTGCCTCGAGGACCTGAGCTAATCTTTGCTTGAAAGTTGAAGGGTTCAAGGCCTTATAGTATGTTCTATCACCTTCGCTCTCTCAATGTTAGCACAGTGTATTCACTAACCATGGGGACCAAACCTTCATGATTGAAAGTGAAACATTAATATGCTGGATTCTAAAACTGAGATGCTACTTGCAAGATGTCAACATTGAAATGAACCTAGAGCAAAAGAGCAATATCTTTGTATCTCTTAGTGAATAATTCCCTTTCGATATTGTCCCAACTAGTCCATATAGTCCTCAAATCTTGGCAATCATTTTGACGGTACCCTTTTTTGACCCTTTCATGCATTGTTAAAATATACCTGAGTTTTAGGATATCCCTATCTTTACCCTATCGACATTTTGACCATGCTTGGACTTCCTCAAAAGGCTTCAGCTTGAAAGTGGACTATTGCTCCATGACAGACACCTGTTGATGAACACTGAACCATTAGCCAATTATCCTTTGATGACGATGATGATGATGAAATAACACAGGCGTGATAGAGAAAAGAAAAAAAAGAAATGAGTTAGTAATCATACAAAATAATGGGTACAAAGATAAAGAAATAAAAGAATAGTAACAAAAATGCATAAAAAAATTTGCCCTGAGAATAAGTGCTACGATGCTCAGAGGTAGATGTGATGATCATGAATGTTGAGACATTAAATGGACAACATAACAATGTGCCCACATTAAAAATTGCCTCGAAGAAACATGATACCTTGTAAGGACTAAAACTGACCATTTAAATGGTAACATCCATTCATCTCCATTTATGCTAAACCATCGTTCGGACTGCATGACGGCCTATTTCGGTCACATATAATTATTTTAAGGCAGCATTGTAGGCAATGGCATTCATTTGTCCCCACCCACTTATTAAAGAGGATTTATCATCGAACGTAATGGCATATACTAAAGGAATAATCATGCAAATAAAAATAACAAACACAAGTGACAATGCTCACCCATCATTGCCCATGTAACCATGGTATATAAAAGTAAAGGTAAAAAGAGTTCCCCTAAGTGATCTTATTCTCCAGGTTATTGTAGCAGCAATCTGATTTGGTTTGACATAGTTTAGCTTATAAGGTTCATTATACGGGTTTATGTTGCTGCCTATTCGGTATCTGAATCATTTTTCCATCTGATAAGGATAGTCAAGGCACCCTGATCCTTGGTCCATCATAGGTTTGACAGAACGAGTTTGATTTGGTGGATGTTTTTCCCTATGCAAAAATGGAAAGGCACTCATGAGAGACACAAGTAAATTACACCTATGAAGGTCTTGCCATGCTTATATAGAGGGTTACTTAGGAAGGTGGATGGCTTACTTCCTCCTAATTATTAGGACACTAACCACACATTGTGTTTGGCAGGAATCTAATGCAAATGTAAGTGTACGGTGTGTGTTAGGGAAACAATCAAACCTTTCATTTTACTCCCGTATTACTATACTTATTCAAGTTACTATTTATTTCACAATGAAGAATCCCTAACAATCACAAGACAAAACATAAAAGATAAAGATTAGTAGATAAAATACAAGGGAATTATAACTAAACAATTATGGAGATCGCAAAACCTAGAACCGTGTGAAAAATGGCTAGTCTTAGGCCTAACTCTCTAGTCTCTAGTGGAGTCGCCAAGCTGTCACCACATGCCCACCTTTAAAACTTTCGATGATCCGAAGGGCATAGCATGCTTGACTTTAAAATAAACAATGGTTGGTCACAATCGAGCCTTTGAGTTATCCTTTGATCAGGATTTGGATTAGGCACAGTAACATAAAGGGAAAGACCATCGGCAAATCGCTCATCCAAGTAGTCTCGAGTAGTCACTATAAAGTGGCTGTATACTTGGAGTCACCACCGATCATTTAGGGCTAGGCAGGATTAGATGCCTATTGAAAATAATATCTTAAGTTACAAAACTCAAAACATTGATTTCAAGGTCTACAAAGTCTAGAGATTCGTTGGTTAGGTTCAAGAGTTGGTTACACGTAGGAAAGGATTAGCAGCTCCACGACGCCTTAAATTGGTAGCTACTAACTATTTCTCGCTTTAGTCTTGGTTAAATCAGTTCTATTTAGTTATTATTTAGATATAATCCCCTTTAATGCATGAAGTTTTGTAAATTGTAGACTCGGGTTTTTGAAGAAAATTAAATCATCTATGCTCCTTGAAGGTGTAAGGAATAGAGGGATTTTTATGAAAATAATGTCTAGATTAAGTTCTAAAAATTTTGATGTTCCATATTAGGCACTGGAGAAATACCAACACAAAACATCACCTTGAAAATTTTATTGGAAAACAAATTTTAAATATGAATGCACGATAATCACTATAAAAATAAAACATGTTAGTAAGGCAACAAAGAATATAATAATATCATAAACAAACAATCATAAACATAAGGGTGTAAAAGGAGGGATGATCAAAATGTGTTTCATAATTGTCTTCGATCATTGATGAACAACCAGGATGACAATTTAGAGATGGGTTTGGATTCAATGGTAATTTATGGGACAAAAAAGATTTTAATCAAAATAATCCATGGCATCTGAAAGAAAGAAGATTTTTGGTTTTTTTTTTAATGAGGCTGGAGTATCCCTTTGGAGAGGTGGGGTTGGAGTATCCTTGAAGATAAAGTTAGGAAAATATTTAGGAATGAAAAGAAAATTTGAATTTTTAATGAAACATATGGTTGGAGTATCCCCTCAGAATAATAGGGTTGGAGTATCCATAAAGATGAAAACTTTTGATGGTTTTAGATAAGGATTAAGAATCATGAAGGTGGATTCAAAAAAAAAAGTTAAGTTTTGAGTTAAAAAAAAGGTTGGAGTATCCCCTCGGAGCAATAGAGTTAGAGTATCTCCAATAGCAAAACTTTTAATATAGAAGAGAGAAATATTTAGTATGAAACCATTTTTTATATTTTAGCCTTGATCGAAGTCTAAAGGGCTTGTGTTGTAAGGGAACCAATTGGGTACATTTCGAGACAATCGAATGTTACGATAAAAGGAGATTCAAAAATTAAGTTAAAAATAATAGACAGCATAGTCTCTCCTCCCTTATTGAATTTATTTTAGATTCATCCAAAGGTTTTAGGTGGTGAATAAGGTACTTAGAAAGATGACTCGACAAGGTTTAATGGAAAAATATTCCAAAAATCCTAGAAAATCGCTTTCTAAGTGGAATTAATTTTTGAAGTTAAGTCTGTTTTGACACTAGCAGCCTATGTAGTGGAGAAAACATACTGAACTTTGAAAATTTGCTTTGGGCTCATCAAAGATTATTAAATTATGAACCAAACCTTTTTTCAAAAGAGAATTTCGTAAACATTTTATGAAAAATATTTAAAGTTTTAGAAAAATCATTTGTTGGGCCAAAATGGCCCAAACAGATTGCATGCTGGTTTTAAGGGTCTTGGATAGCAAAGGCTCAAAAAATTATAACTCCTTCATTCGAAATGGTTCGAAGGCGAATGGGACACCTTTGGAATGGTACTTTGATGCCCTTTAAAGGAAAAATATCAGAAAAATCAAGGAAAACATTTTGTGGTTCAAAAATGAATTTCCAAACTTAGACTACAATGCTACCATAGTAGAACATGGGGCTATTTGATATTTTTAGGTTTTTTTTTCAAAGATAGGCTCGAGTCTAAGACGTTAGAACATCCATGATAAAAAGTAACATGGGAATCACAAGTTCATTCCATAATCTCGGAGTAGTTTAGGATGATGAAGCAACCCGTTCACTGTGTCACGAAAGAGGATTCTGGACTTAAGATAGAGGCCTAATACTTTAACAATTAAAAAAGGATCATTTGTTTTGAAAATAGCATTTTTGAACCTATTTTCCCATGAATCTAGGGCTAAAATGTCTGATTTGTCCCCAAGATTGGAATACCAATTTTATGAAAACATTAAATCCATGCTATTCTTCATGTATTAGAGGTAGCATGAAGTTAACTTGGGATTTTTTTGAAAATCAGATTTAAGAAAGAATAAGAATTTTTGATAAGGATGTCATGAACAAAATACAACACACACAAAGATAAACATTGACTAAACCTGCAAAAACATGAACATGCATTTTAACATGGAAATGGGTGATAAAAATGCAAGAAAAGGGTAAATAATGTGCGCGAAAATGATATAAACATATTTAAACATAAGAATGCATGCTAGAGTTTTCAAGAAAGCATTTTTATGTCATGGGACTCCTTAAAATACAAAAAAAATGCATGGACATACATGAGGCATGTTAAGGTGAGAATTTAAATATGATGAATATGTGAATATAAAATAAACATGGCAAGAAATGCATGGACTGAGGCTATGATAATGATGAAGATAAAGCATGGCATATTTGCATATCCAAAAGGCATCAAGGTATCAAGAAGGTCCTCAAGATCCTAAGATTACCATAACCAAGCCAACAATAATACATGCGAGTCCTAGGATTGCTATGGTAGCACAAAGGGTTCACTAAAATGATGTAGATGATTAAAACGTAAAATGTATGGAAAAAAGGTCAAAAATAGACCAGAAAGCTTGAATTTCTTCTCCTTTCCTAAAGCAGTGACTTTAAGCTTAGTTCCTTACCTCTTTTTATTATTATTTAGCAAGAAAGGGATGAGAAGAAGAACTTTTGAGGGTGAAAATGTGTATAAGGTTGAGTTTTTAAAGGTTTTCTGATGGTAGTTTGGGGGAGCTATGGGAATGGAAAAAAAGTTAAGGGTGAAAGGAAATGGAATAATATTTTTGGGAGTTTTGGGGCTGAAGGTTGTTGGAGAGTGTTTCTTTTTTTTTGGGAATTGCTGAAGAGATTTGAGATTGCTAGAAAGCATTTTGGGAATGGCTAAAAGTTGTTTTTTTTTAAAGGTAGCTAGAAGTCTCTTTTTATTCAATGCTTAACCAATACTTTTAGAAGACAAAACAAGGGCATTTTTTGTCTTTCTCTCCAGTATTAGGGGACATCTCCAACTACTATGATTAACCGATCTTCTTCCTATTGGTTCTATCATGCTGAGCAAGAAGGCAGAAAGGCTGTGACAGCCTGCAATTAGAGATATGTCTACCATGCCTTCTTACAACCATATATCTTATGAAAGTGACCCTTGCCATTAGTTGTTTGGCCTCTAAAAATTAGTTTAAATCTAATCATAGGCCCAAAATCGAGGTTTGCAATGTGTTATGACAGTTTCTTGGCACAAAAACATGTTTGAATTAGATTTTCAAAGGCTTAAAAATGGTCTGAACTAGGCAAAAATGCCTTCATGTATCAATACAAAGCCTGTTGTATCAATACACATAGCAATTTTTACCTATTAGTATTGATACAATGAGGTATGTATCGATACTAAAAGCAATAAAATGTTTCCAGTCTTGAGACTTAAAAGCCTGTATCGATACTTCATGGATTTGTATCGATACTCTATGGATTTGTATCGATACTTATGCTTGTGTATCGATACATTTTGCCAAAAATCACAACTTTAGCTACTGCCAAGGCTTGTATCAATACAATAATGCCAGGTTTAGATATCCCATCTAAGGTATCAATACGAAACCCTCTTGTATCTTTACTACATATGAAAATTTAAGTGTTTAGAGACGTAAAGGCCTTGTATCAATACTCATGCACCAATATAACTTGCATGTACTTGTGGCTTCCCGATTTACCTCAACTTGGTCATAAATAGTAGGAAATTAATCTACGTACTCATCTAAGTGACTCTTGAACATCATGAAAAATGACCTTTGATGCTTTTTTACATTTTTCTTTAATACGCCCATAGGCATTTTAGATCTTCCAAAAAAAAATTGGCTTAGCATTGTGTTGCCTAATAATGCCTAGCTGCACAGCACCAGACAGTCAACCCCTATTCTTTATTTCTTATTTTTTGATTGTATCATCTTTCAATTAAGTTTTGGGATACTGAAAGCTGGCTTGAACAAAATAAGGTGTCTATAATTCTAGTAGTGGTCCTGTATTGTTTGACATGGTTTGGCTATAGGGCTCACTATATAGGGTTTAAATTAACATCTATGTTGGTATCCAAATCACTTCTCCATCCGGTAAGGACAGTTAAGGCACCTCAATCCTGGGCCTATCATAGCCTTGGTGAAATAGGTTAGTTCTAATGGATGTATTTCCCTATGCAAATGCTGAGGGTTACTCATGAAAGGCATAGGTAATTTACACTTTTAAAGTTCTTGCTATGCTTGTGTAGAGGCTTACTTTCTAAGGCTAATAGCTGACTTCCACCTATTTTTTGGGATTTTATACCCACCATGGAATTTGGTAAAAATCTAATGCAAATGCAAGTGCATAGCATGTGTCAAGAAATAATCAAACCTTTTGTTTACCCTTGTATTACCATATTTACAGAGCTGATATTTATTTAGGAACAAGGTAGTTCCTAACAATCACATGACAAAAATCATGACAAATAAAAGATTAGTAGACAAAATGTAGAGGATCATAGTTAAATAATGATAAAAAATTAAGGGATTTGAGAACCAAGTAAGACATGAATGATTATAGGCCTAACTCTCTAAACTAGTCCCCAAGGGACTCACCTAGCCGTCAACAAGATGCCCTCGAAAATCTTGCGAAGTAGGAAGCGTGAGTAACTTAAAAATATTTTTTCTTGATAAAAAAGTGTCCTCTTGACTAGGACTGCTTCTTTTGGATGTGATGGGAGCAAGAAAGTACATGTTCTCTTTTCTTGATCATGAGGGGGAACCATCAGACAAATCACTCATCTTATCGGTCTTGGATAGCCACCATGAAATGGCCAACGTTCGGAGTCACCATCGATCATTTGGGATAGATGTGATCGAACTCTAATTAAATTTATATTCTAAGTTATAAATCTTGAAACATCGATTCCATAGTCTACATGGTCCAAAGATTCATTGTTTGGGATCGGGAGTCGGTTACGTGTAAGAAAGTAGCAATCTCCTTGCAATGCCCAAAATTAGTACCTTCTAGCCATGCCTTAACCTAGTTTTGGTAGTTTCAGTTTACTCAGTTTTGACTTGTCATTATTTTGATATAATCCCTTTTCTTATGCATGAATTTGTATGAAATTATAAACGTAGGCTTTAAGGATCCCATATGCATCCCAGAGAAATGGAAAACAGAGATTTTTAATAAAATGAGCTGTGGATTTAATTTTGAAAATAGGATATTTCATATCATACACTAAAGGGATATTGGCACGATGCATTTTATTTATGGTATTTGAAAATAATTTGAAAATATAAATGCATGGTTGACACCACAAAGAGGAATATGTTAGTGAGACCAGAAAAGAAAGAATATCGCATAAAGTAAATCACACAAAAAGGGAAAGGGAAAGGTTGGTCAAAATGTATCTCATAATTGTCATCGCTTATCTAGCAATAACCAAGTCAACAATTTTGAGACATTTTTGGATCCATTAGTTATCTTGAGGTGTGAAAATTAGGTTTGAACTTTGAAAAAGTCTAAAGAAAATCTGAAAGAGAGAAAATTTAATTTTGATGATTTTTGAAGAAATAGGAATGGAAAATTTAAATTGATGAAAATTGACAATTTCTTAACATAAAATGACATTTTGGGGTTTTTTGACAAAATCAACAATTTTTGGTTTTTTTGAAAATGGGAGTTGAAAATAATGAAATTTGTAAAATTAAAAAAAAATGTTCATGCTTAATCCAAGGCTAGGGGTAGGTTGACACATGTTATTAGACTCGGAGCGGGTTGGTCTGGCTTTTTTAAAGGCATTCGAATGCCTTGAAACAAGAATTTAGGAAAATAGATTTTTTTTTATAAATGAGGAAACATAGGATAACATCATGCTATCCTCATTTCTAATTTTATTTTGGACTGATCCTAAGGTTCCAGGAGTCATGTAAGGTACCATTGGAAAGTGACTCAATAAGGGTTGATATAACAATATTTCAAAATGCTGAAAAATCACTTCCTAGGAGGAAATAATTTTTGAACATAGATCTAATGCGATGCTGATAGCATGTGGAGGGGTAAGGGTGCAGCAAACTTTGAAAACTCCTACCCGTCATTTGGAATCTTTAAATCACAAACAATAACTTTTTAGAAGAGATTTTCACAAACATATTAGGAAAATATTTTAAAAATTCATAAAAATCTTTTGATGGGCTAAAATGGCCCAAGCAAAATGTAAATGGTCAATTCTTATGGTTCCACATAGCATTAGTTTAAAAAAATCATAACTCCTTCATCCAAAATGATCCAAGGGAAAATGAAACTTTTTTGGAAAGTTAATTGGATGCCCTTTTAGAGAACAATATCAAAAAAAATTCATGAAAAATTTTTTAGGGCTCAAAAATGATTTTTAATGTTGGGACTATAGTGCTACTAGGGCAAAATAGGGGGTTTTTTGGTTTTCTTAGACTTCCTAAGGCTAAGTTCAAGCCTTGGACATTTAAATGTCTGATATAGAAAGGGGTAAGTGACAATAGCTTGACAAGCTTGTTCACATACCCCCTAAGTAATTTGAGATGATGGAATAGCCCATTAACCATGTCATAAGCTAAGAAGATCTAGATAAATAGATTAAGGCACAAACAACTTTAAACACTAAAATAGGATATTTTAGCTTTTGAAAACAGAACATTTAGTCCTAAAAAAATTATGAATCTAAACATGAAAAGTTTGTTTTTCCCTAAGATTAGAAGACTAATAGAAGAAAAACCTTAAGTCCATGTTAATCTCTATTTATTGATGTTAACATAGCCTTAACTTAGTGGTTTTGAAAACAAACAAGCATTTTGACGAACATGTCATGAACTAAACATGGTTTTCATTATAATAAACATGGAAGACATGTTCAAATGTGTAAAAATGACATTTAAGCATGAAAATGGTGACAAAAATGTAAAGAAATGAGCATGAAGATGCATGGACATATTAGTTTCATGAATGACATCATGAGTTATGCCATAGAAATAATGTGAACATGCTTGAATAAAGAAGGAAAGCTTGCTAGAATTTCAAGGTAGCATTACAACATGCTTTCAAATTGAACCAAGCATATAAATGTGGAAGAGCATGGTAGAGAGGTCGTTAAAGCATCAGAGATCCTAAGTCTACCACAAACAAGTTAAGATAGATCATGGCCAACAAGTTAAGCTTCTTAGAATGATGAAAATGCAAAAGCAAGTAAATGAAAGATGAAAGGAAAAGAAATATACCCCTAAAGCTTTAGGAACCTTGTTAGTGATGTTGAGCAGGAAAGTTTTTGAACTTGTAATTCACTTTATTTCCTTCTTTTGCTATGGATGAGCAAAAAGGGAATGCAAAGAAGGAGCTTTATGGCAACGGTATCAAAGGAGGGGAGATTAAAAAGGAGAAATATGAAAAATGAAAGGTTTTTCAAGGGCTAAATAAGGAGTTTTTCCAAGGTTGGTTGCTGATGTGAGAGTGTGCAGAATCTTCTTTGGCTAAGCTCATAATGTATTTTATATAGGATTTAATTTCAACCATAAAAAACCTAAAAAAAATAAAGCATTTAGTACATTTATGGTGTAAAAAATGGTGAGTCATTATACCAAAGAGCAACCTTTCAACATTTGATTGGTGGATGTATAGCCTTGGCTGCAACAACAAACTATGTATAAGCTGATAGAGTGAGCAAGGTCAAGCTTGCCTTTCATTAATCCACATTATAGCATGAAATGCCTTGTAACAAGTTCAACGGACCATTCAAAAATGTTATGATTCAATGTTTAAAGCCTAAAAATGAATTCCAAATGATTTTTCAGAAGTTATGTCTAAGATTGGATGATTTTTGAAGCCAAGGTCATGGCCATATTCATGGTTTAATGTCATAGTGCAAAGGGGTGAAAATGGCACAAACTAGGCAAATTTTTCCTTGGAATATCACTATAATGTGTTTTGTATTGACACTTGGAGCAAATATTTGCTCAAGGTATCGATACGATGAAGCTGGTATCAATACCTAGAGCTTGGTATTGATACCATCACTTTTTATTCGATATTGGCTGGCTAGAAAGGATTTCAAGCTACAACATAACTTTGTATTGATACAAAGGCCTCCTGTATCCATACTAGCAATAATTGTATCGATACATGGCTTCTTGTATCGATACCACCAATGGTTTTGGGGATTCTGATGACTTGAAAGCCTTATATCAATAGCAACTTATGTAAATGTGGATTTTACGCACCTTTGGCTTCTTGGAAACTTTATTTTAGCTGGGAATGATGATTGACTAACTTGTGCTTGTTTAAATAACCTTGATGACATCTTGAAAGATGACCTCTAATGCCTTAGTTATTGACTTAGGTAAAATGAAGTGTTAATAATAGTTAAACAAATAACAATTTATGTTAATGTGTAATCCATGAGACAATTGGATTCTAGCAACAGCTCTAGAATAAGTATCTTTAAGTACATAGCATCTATTAATTACATCACATTATGTTTGACAGTAATTAGATCTAAAAATATCTAACATGGTTACACTGCTTGGTAACATGTTCAAGAAATTCTAATAGCTCTTGCCTATGCTCTCTTGTCGGGATGACATCTTCCCTTACGGAACATAGGCTATTTGATCACGTCATCTACGTAAGTTCGAGCCACTTGAACATGTTCAATGAGGTATTAAAGATACTATTGATATTCCTATAAAGATTGATTGACTGCAAGCTATCTACGGTGCCATTCTCGCTCCATCTATTTGGAGGACCTTGACAACCTCTTAGTTTGATCTTGTTAAACTTAGAAGGAATGTTCTTGAACATCATTGCCAAGGCTTGATTTTCAGCCCTGCTGGCCTTGAAGACCTATACCCGAGCTTCCATACACTTGTTCCTTCTCAATAAACCAACATATTAATGCAAACTTTAATGAGCCTTTTCATGGTTGTCATTGCTTTAGCCCTCCAAGACTCTAAATCTTCAATGAGCAAAGGGAATCCAACTCTCTATTTAGCTATAGTTTTGTGCACTCACTGATATTTCTTTTCCTTTTGGAGTACCACATAATCCATTTTTAGATCCTAGAGGTGTCCATTAATGGCATTCTTTTCCATAACAAGATCTTGCATTTGTTTGTCCTTGATTTGATGATCGTATTCCAATTGACTTTTTTCTTTTCCTAGCGAGTGGATTTCTTTAAGGAGATCAAATTTATCTTGTGCAAATTCCAATTGCAAGATCTTGGTCAGGAATTCGCCAACCAAAACCTAAGAAGGTTGACTAATAAGCAGTGGTAAGGTATCACTAATCTGCCTAAGCTAGTGTCATTGTTTTCTCTCTTCAGTATAATATGGTAAGTAAATTGCCAAGCATCAAAAATCTTCTTTACCTTTTGAAGGGAAGTCCAAGCTTATGCTTATCTACTAAACTTAAAACATTTAATCAAATTAAACATATGCAATGTAAAGTAAACAGAGAAATACATGGATTTACTTACGATTTTAAGTTGAGATATACGTGTGGTTGATTTTGGCAGTTTAAAACATAGATATGATAGAAATCTTACCTACTCAAAAACTCATAACTTTGAGTGTGTCCATCCTTATTGATCATTACTGTGGTTACTTTAACGTCTCTTTTAAGGCTACATGCAACACAAGTGTCTAGCCTCTAACAGTGATCCACACAGATGGTTGTTGGAGCCTTTATGAAGGTCCAGTGGTTCTCTGATGCTAGCTAGAAGGCTTGAGAAGCCTTAACCAAAAGGTAGGAGATAGCCATTTTCTCTCACACATAACCAAGAAAAATTCTAAAAGGTCACAACAATGTGAGCTAGCACTATAAGGACGCTGTAAAGATGTGGCAATTATGGTTTCTTACATCATTTACACTCGAAAGTGCTACATATGAGTTCTATCACTTTCTCAAGATCAAGAATGATTCTTGACCATAAAAATAGCTACAGTGCACTACCAGTGAAGGAGAGCAAGATTGCGCCAATTAGCTTTCGTGATTCTATAAAAATGGCAACTAGGCTTTTTTGATAGCCAAAAGTGTATCAACCACCCAAAAACTCTTAGAGATGCATATTTATGTTAGGAATCATATTCTTAGTAAAGTTTGACCTCATGCAAAAATAACATACAAAAAAAACTTGTAAAATATCAATATATATGTAGCAAAAACACAGAAAAGTTGAACTTCCCTATGGATATGATAGGTATGGTTTACATGTGGTAAACGATTTAAAAATAAAATCAATCATGAGATTGGTGATCTAACTCAAAGATATTGTAATCTTGAGTTTTTGTGGATTCGAAAGATGTTTTATCTTAATCAGTCAGGCTTCTTTAGAGGTAATCCAAAATCACAAGTAGTTTAATTGTTCTAAATCCAACGGTGATCCACACAGATAGTAGTCGATGGTTCTCCAATGCTAGCCAGAAGGTTTCTAAAGCCTTGATTAAAAGATATTTTTCCAAAAGGTACAAATCCAATGTGGTTAGGGAATGATTCCCTTACCTATTATGCTAAAGAAAAGGGAAACATCCTCATAAGAAAATAGTTATTTTTTGCAGATGCCCGTAAATGGACCTAGAAATCATAATTCTTGATCCTGATTGATTCTTATTTGATGGAAAATTGATTTTTTTATCCTGGATGTGATCAAAAATACTTTGAGATCACTTGGAAAGCAAATTAGTGCATAGGAGGCTTAAGAAAGCTCTAGGGTTGGCATAATGGCCTTTAGAAAGCTCAGGGTTATTTTCCTTGGATTTTCTGATAGCCAACTTATTCCAAAAAGGAATTAATAATATATATATACCTCATGGACTTGGTTTAGCTATTTAATGAATGGACCAGACCCATTAAACACGCCTATAAATGGCACCAACCTAGAGCGTTTATTAGAGACTAATTAAACTATCTTAAGTAGCTTGTCCAAGATTGGGCCCTAACAGTAATTCATTAATATTTTAGCCCAACAGCACACCAAGGATGGCTATAGCATGCACCTAACTAATTAGCAACCCCAACTTCGAGTCGTTCATAACTAAACTCTTTAACATGATAATTAGGGCTTTTAGACTAACCCTTAATTTACATGTTAGATAATTTAATTCATAATTAAATTTTCTAACCTAAGAAAAATAATTTTTACTTTTGTAAATAATACTAAATAAATTATTAAATAACTTATTTATTTTTCCAAATACAATTTGGACTTATTTAATATTATCCCTAAAACCATGATTATAAATAGACATTTTCCTGGTACATTCTTATCTTCATTGCCTTATTAAGACATCTCTAATTAAGAAAAATAATTTTTACTTTTGTAAATAATACTAAATAAATTATTAAATAACTTATTTATTTTTCCAAATACAAT
>JBBYHL010063379.1:27665-38440 GCA_038381835.1 Adansonia madagascariensis | reverse complement strand
TGTTCGTGTAAACCCCCGAACAAGGTGTGAGTTAGCTTTTCTTCAATTTTCTTGCATGGCATTTGTGACTGTTTCATAATAATTGTGCTCGGCTGCCATCATTGCAATCTATTTGTTCCCCATCACCCTAAGTAGTTTTGCTAATCTAAAATATATGGCTTTCACCAAAATGTTTATGAGAAGATGATGAGTCCCCTTTAACACTGAATTTATATGTTTGGCCAGGTTTGTCATCATATGTCTATATCATCTTCCATCATCGTATGATTATGCCCGCTTTTCTCATGGGATCCTATTGATCCAATCGGTCGCTTCTGCATTCTTCGCATGAAGATTTTTATATTGCCATTAAAAATGGGGTCGTCGTAACTCGTACGCTGAAAAAAATTAGATGATAATTTTTGGACTTATTAACAACTGATAGATAAACATTAAAATTGATAAGATTGTAAGAGAATAAATAACCATAAATGCGATTACATACCCATATTACAACTTGTCGAAACAACTCCTTATTGTTAAACCTTCTCATGAAGTTGGCTACAGTATGTTGAATGTAGTACGCGGAGGTTTCCATTTATTACCTGAGTCTTTGATCACAAATTTTATGGGTTCATGTTGATCAGATATTAAGCAGATCCCAGGTTGTCTAGCAACATATCTATATAAGTTGCTGAGAAAAAATGACCATGCCTCTGTTGTTTCACCTTCTACAATGGCAAAGGCAATTAGTACTATGTTTCGATTGCCATCTTGTGCAACAGCTAACAGTAATGTTCCTTTGTATTTTCCATATAAGAATATACCATCTACTTGGACAATAGGTTTATAGAAAGGAAAGCCTTTAATACAAGACTTGAATGTCCAGAAAAATTGATGGAAAAAACACATACCTTGCACCATTCGATGACTATTGTATGCAAGTACAGTTTGTAATTCTGCTATTATGCTAGGAACAAAATGTTGCATTGCACCCAGATGCACAAGTATGAGGCTTATTATACTTTCTAATCTCACATACTTGTGCCTTCTTTAATAATCTTGCCCTTATACTCTAGTTGCAACCTGCGCCATACATTGTACACTGGCTGTGATATTTGATCAGCGATGATTCTACTATTCTGTAATCTACAGAGTTCTTTATATTGTATTACTTTATAGCAATAACCACGGCCTCTTTTATTGTGAATTGCATCCCAATGCAGAGCTCACCACTAGATGGATTCCAGCTTGTCGAAAACTCTAATGTTTGAGCATATTCTGGAAATTTTGCTACATTCATTGTATCCAGATCGAGGGTGTGCATATGGAGAGGTGGCTCACACTAATTAAGAAGATCGCTAGCTCTACTAGTAGATGAGAGATGAGAAGCGTTGATATCACCACCAATATCTTGGAATGGATCATGGTTGTCATCACTATCATCACCTTTAACATACTCTTCACTAAAGTCACTAACATAATCACCATGGGCTCCATATGACACTTGAGGATCAGCAACAGATGAACTTGGCCCTCCATATTCCATTTCAACACCTCTAATTGGAAAGTCTGTCATTATAAAGTTGTTTGGCTCATCATCTTCGCCACTTGGAACTATTCATGACACAGATGAATAATGAAAAGATTCAGACAAATTATTCATCACCATTTATGCATCTGGAGGAGGTTGACATTTAGGATTCTCAAATGACCATGACGTATGCGTATCTGCAGTAGGCATGTATGAAGCTTCAACATCATGATGTACATCCTTAAGGTTGGCATATAACTCAATTATACCGATATTAGGAAATTGCTGATGAACATTAAACATGCATCTGACATCATCATCTTCTTCAAGTGGGAACTTCCTATATCAGACGCATCCTTCTCTTATGGAATTAGAAAGCCTATGCTTGATATCTGATACTCTGATTCTGCTTGTAGCTCTGATTTTTGTACCAATTTTTACCTTCAATTCCTCTATTGTAATGTTTTCATCAATACTAATAGTTCTAGAATAGTCACTTTAAAAGGTAACACCTTCTTCATTGTTGACAATTTCTCTATTAAAATAGACAAGTGCAACAAATCTATTACTCATGTTGGTAAGATGGAAATAACTCTAAACAAAATGCTAACAATTGAAAACTAAGAAAACAAAAAAAGAAAATAAAAAAGCACTATCACTAAACTGAGAAAACAACAATAGCAGTTGAGAATGAAAATGACAATAAAAATGACAATGATGAACTCATATTTATGATGCAACATAGTCAACAAGGTTTTTTCCTATTCAAAATGTCTGAATTTGTCCCATGCATTAGTCTAATCTTTGTAGTCTGACATTTACGATCCATGCATTAGACTTATAAGCTAAAGATGATATAAGAAGGAATCTGATTCCTATGCATTAGTCTCATCAACTTATTTCATATCAGAAGAATTTGATTCTCATACGTTAGTCTAAATCATGTTGTTTATACAATAAAGTCACCATAATCAATTATTCGAGTTGCAGATCTGAATATGCCATCTAAGAATTCCTAAATATGTGTGAAAGCTTCAACCAACTAGCTTTCTCCACATTGTCCAATTTTCGGATGGTAGAGTATGTGGGCACCTTTTGTCTCAATGTACTCTCAATTTGTATGGCTTGATTCTCCTTCAAGACCATCCCCGTGTCAACATGTTAAAAATTATGAGATGTTATGATTAGAAACCCTAAGGGTGGCATAAATAGTCTAATCTGAAACCTTAGGCATATGCCTTTTATTTATATCAGGTAACGAGGTAGCCTTAATTTTAATTTTTATTTGAAATAATTATTTTACTTTTTCCATAAAACCCTAATATGTGGTGTCAATCCTAATATAGAAATCCATTAAGTTTTTGGCCAAACCCAGATATACATATATTTTTTGCCTAATTAATTTTATGAAGTTTAGCCCATTTAATATGAATACTAATTAAGTTTGATTAAACTGTTAATTTTATTTAGCTCGATAATTTTTTATAACTCTAATTCTAATTTGAAATAAAGTCATGATGATTTTATTTGAATAAAATAATTATGTACTAATTATCAAAATAAAATTAACTATAGTAATATAATTAATTTAATCACAAATTAAAAATAAATAAAATAATTTTTTAAATTTATTTAGAACAGTATTCACATTTAATTTATAAAAAAATATTTAGACAAGACTTAATAGATATTAAATTAATTAAATAAATAATTAATTTTTCATATCTATTTAATTTAAATTAATTCTTACATTTATCATAAGATAAATATAATTAATTAATTTAAATTAGTAATTCTTATCTAAATAAATATTTAATCAAATTAAATATATATTCTAAATAAGGAGTGTAGCAAGGGCACCACTTTACCATATTAAGAATCATCCGACTTTAGGTTTTTCGATCAATAACTATCCGTTAAGGAATTCTATTGAGCTAATGGAGGGACTAATTGGACTTATATAACTATACTCCAATAATCTATGTATTAATTATACTATAACGAATAATTCAATTACATAATTATTAATCTTAAAGTCGTACCACTAAAGACCTAAGATTGCACTCCTAATTATATATCATATTACATAAGCTTTATAAATAGCCTTTTAGTCCAATAACCTTGTCATATGTGTAATACTACCCTCATATGATATTTGTGATCAACTTATGGTTAAAAGTTGGTTTTACCTACTTGATCACCTTATCTTAACGTTCCATTATACTCTCCATGTGAAAATAGTTGTTAACCACATGTGAACAATTTATGATTTGATAAACAAATAATCGAGTCCATTTTCACTATTTCTTATAATGCCTTTTAAGAGGATAACTTTAACTCTTCAGAGGAGCTATGATTTCATATCTATAGGTAAAGCTCTCATCGAATATAAATCATATATCCAATGAATTGGTTTAGTAGCTTACTACTTTGAGATGCTTTAGCCTTTGGAATGTTAAAGTATACAAGTTATACATATGGAGTTAAGCACTTACTCAGGATTGAGATAATTACACAATGAACGTCAAAGTGAATTAATCCAAGTAAACAGACTTATTAATAGATTAATTGCACTTTGGTCTAGTCCAATATATCACCATTCCTAAGCATTATATCTATGTCTTTACTTAGGAGTTAACGCGCTCTAGATAGTCAAGACAAGCCATCTCTACAATTAGATTTGGACGACATAATAGTCTTAACATGACTTAAATGCTTACATCAACCCCATAGACTACGGACTATCAATTTAGACTACTCAGCTTAGAATGTTGTCTTCCTGCATATAAAGTCCATTATATGCGACATTCTAACGGTATAAACACAAGTAGTCAATGAGGCTTATTTGCTTACATTTACTTTAACATGTAAATCTAAATGAGAATGAAATAGCAATGATATAATGAAATCTTAAATTTATATGAATAATTAGTTCAAACTATAGAAATACATAAAAAAATGTCTTTCATCCTTAGGGCGTTCCTAACATTCACCACTCCTGGATGAAATCAAAGGTGTATCCTATTTGTTCTGATTAAAGTCTTTAGCCAAAGCATAGTGAATTTAGGAGAAATTATTTCTCTAAATTCATATAGTTAACTATGAGTTGCAAGAATTAATACAGCTTGAAGCATGAGTAGACACTACACTATGCTCATGGTTTTTTGGGGATATTTGGTGAAAGGATTGAATTAAACTAATATCTTGGTCATTTAAAGGTTTTGATGAGGTTTTGATAAGGTCATATTATTTTTCAATATTTGGGTGGTGATGATGAGTTGCTAGATCTAGCTCTTGATCTATGAACATGATGAATGAGATTAATTATGTTCATTCCTAACATGTTTGAAACCTAATGGATCACACAAAATAGAACAGATTAAATGGACTAAAACAAGGATTCAATTAAGTATGACTTAGACCTACTAATTGGCTAGTTGGGTTAGTTTGGGTCAAGTTAACTAGGGTTGGGTTAATTTGAGTTTTTCATTTTTTGGTCATTTTCGGGTTTGGGTCATTCAGTTTTAAGTTATTTTGGTTTTAAGTCACTTCGATTTGGGTTATTTTAGATTCAGGTTATTTTGGATTTCGGTCAATCAAGTTCAACACTTAGGTTATCAGGTTTGCATCATTCTAGATTTAGGTCAATTAGGTTTAACATTCGGGTTTATCGAGTTCAGTCATTTTAGCTTCGGGTTATTTCAGGTTTGAGTCATTTCAAGTTTTGGTCATTTCTAGTTTGGGTCATTATAGATTCAGGTTATTTTCGGGTTTGAGTCAGTTGGTTTGGTATTTTAGGTTCGAGCTAGAATTTATAGGTCTAGTATGACTTAATTAAATAAAAGATATATTATAGAGGACTAAATTGAATTAGTTCAATTTAGATCAATTAGTACATAAATTAGATTTAAGAAATTTACTCTTGAATGTCTTAATATGGAATGTCTTAATATTATAAGAAAGACAAGATTCTTATCAAGACAATGGTTAATTGTAGACATGTCATTAGGGTTGTTATAATCTTGGTCTTGGCTTATGTTCTTAATTGTTAAGGTAAAATAAAGAATTATTTAATTGAATTTGTATGAAGTTAAATTGTTTTACTTAGGCAAGAAATTAATTTAAAATTAATATTCTAGAATGTAAATTTAGGGCTAGCCAGAATCCCAGTTAATTAATTTAATAGGCCTTGTTCTTAATAATGTCCAATTAGAAATGTACTACGGTTTGGCAGAATAGAACAAGTCCCAATTAAAGTTGAAGTAGGCCAAGATATTAATTAGTTAGTAGCTTGGCCTAATCTTGGTTGAACAACATAAAAACATTTTACTTGGACTAGGAAAGTGTAATGATTAATCAAACAAACTTTATGTTTAATGTTATATTATGGCGCCAACTATTGGGGTTTGGTAACCTATTTTTACTTGGTTAATTACTATAAATTTGATTTCCAAGATAGCTAAGGAAACCCTAAGTTTTATCCAAGAAAAGAAACCCTAGCCACCAATCTTTTTCTTATTTTCCTTAATTATAGTTTTTTTTGTTTCTTTATCAACCAAGAATTATTCTTGAAAGAAATCCAGCATCTATACCTATTGTTTAAGATCCCAAGATCTTCTAGCTAGCACTAAATAAACCTAGACCTTAATAAGGTTTTATTGCTGTTCATGTGGATTACTTTGGAGTTATTACGCTTTAAAGGCTTATGATCTCGGAAGATTTTGAACATGATCTTTCTTAGTGGATATTTTTGTGGGAATTTTTCCCTTATGTTACAAGTTTGTAAGGAGGTATGAACTGGATTCTTAATGATTCTTGTTGATGGAAATTTTTATTATCACATATAAACACGATTCACAGATCCTGAAGGCCTCGATTGTTTCTTTGTAATTTATTTTTCACTACACAAAATTTCTTGTAAATCTTGATATGTTTTATTTACTAAATATGTGCAATTATTTATGGATGAAGTCAGATTTGGGATATGATTCCCTTCAGTGGTACCAAAGTCTAGGATCGATGATTACATATGATTGATGCATGCTAGCTCTTAATGAAAAACATTAGATGTTTTGTGTATCGATAGAGTGCTTTTCAATTTCTTGAAAAAATATTTTATTTTTTAAATCTGGAAAACTATGTAATTCCTTAATTTTAATGATGAGTAATTATTAGTTAGGCAAATTAAAATTGTTTTAACTAACCTAGATTAAAATCTTGAAAACTGATTAAGTTTGAGCATGATTCATGCATGTTTTTATGCTTAGATTAGAGGCTGTTTTAGGACTTTAAAAATTGGTTTTTTGGACCTTTTAAATTCTGGAAATCTAAACTTTTTAAAAGTTTCAAAATTGATTTGGTTTCAAAGACTTTAAAGGAAATCAATCTTGGCCTTGACATGAAGATAACTCCATGCTTCAATTTTCTATGCTTTTTTCTTGTTTATTGTACAACACATCTAGGGGTGGAATTGTTCCACCACCTTGCTAAGTTTTCTTGGACATATTCTTGGATGAATTAGATTCATGTTTGAGGGATTCTTGAAGCTTGAAAGCTTGTTGGAAAATTACAACAACCATTATTGTGCTTGAACAACCTAAAAATGGCACATATCATGGTAATTTGTTACCTAAGTTAGTCCAACTTATGGGGCAGCAAGTAGCTTGGTTTTGGGTATCCAAAACCCACCATAGGTGGTGCTTATTAACTTATAAGAGTGGCGGCACAATGGCCATTGGATGGCTGAAGAATTTACTTCTTTTTAGGACTCTAAGTGTTAGAATCCTATTGTAAGTATAACTAGTTTTCTAGTGTAAGTAAAATTTAATAACTTAAAGAATTTGATTCCATGCAACTGGCAATTGGCAAGCTATGTTGCCTACTTAACTAGTTCATACATTTGAGTCACTGAAGTGTCATTTAATCATGAAAAAGGTCCTAGCTCATTAAAAAGTTTAGTCACTATATTTCTCAATATAATATTTGAAGGTTATTACTTTGTTAAAATAATGAGAATAATTATTATAGTATTAAAACCTAACTTCATGATTACACATTGTGATTATTGATTAGCAAAACACTTTGCTCATGTAGGATATAAAACAATGGAAATCGCTAGAAATTTGCCATTAAAAAGTATATTAGACTTTAATAAATTAACTAGCCCAGACTTCAGCGAGTGCTTCCGTAACATTAAGATTATCTTGAAATAAGAGAAAAATAGCTTATTTTATCGATAAGCTGATTCAAGATAAGCTCTATGTCGATGCATCTGAGGAAGTTCAGGTTGCTCACAAGACTCATAAGGATGATCTTGAACAAGCCACATAATTTGTTGGCTAGTATGGTGCCCAACAATTCAAAAGCAACAGAAGGCAATGAATGTTCAAGATATTATCCTAAACCTATGCAAATTTCTCAATAAGTAGAAGCACATTGAGAGGTTTGACATTTTGAAGGAATTTTTCTAAACAAAAATGTCAAAAATAGTCCAACAAGGCCTCACATGCTTAATATAATAGTATATATTATTCGACTTGAGCTACTTGGTTTGGCATCGAATCTTGATCTAAGCATGGCCTTATTTTTTCTTTGCTGCTTTCGAGCTATTCATGATTCATGTTGAATTTTAACATGAATGATTTGGAGACAACCATCTTGAATTTGTTGAATATGCTTAATAAGGCCAAGAAAACATCACCAAGGATGCCACATTTGCCCATTAGCTACCACTTCTTCTAAATCTAAATCTAAGAAGTAGAAGAGGAAGACTAGATGTAATTTGCCTCCTATTTCAAATAGTTTAAAGTCGTCTTATGGTATGAAGATTAAGGAAGGCAATGACAAGGAAACATACCATCATTGTAATAAACCAAGTCATTAGAGGCATAATTACAATGGGTACCTTGATTCAGTTAAGGAAAGAAGCCTAAAGAAGATTTGACTGTAGGTACACTTTGAGATTTATTAACTTTCTTTAGCATATGATAACTTTGGCATCCTCAGTCCACTATCCATTGTTATCCTCCAATCCTTTAATGACATTCATTTTCTTATGTTATAATGCCTAAGACTGGAAAAACATTGTGTTACAGTCCTTCTCCTTAGTCAAATGGTTCTAGCTTGTTGAGCCTAATATGTTTCTTTATTCTCTATCTCCTTATTTAATTACTCCTTCAGGCAAAGTTCCTTTTTAAGGTTATCATTATTTGGCTGAAGCAACTTAACTCATCTGATTTCTTCTTACTTATGAACTAAGCAACTGGTCTACCAGGTTGAATTATGCGAGATGCTTAGATAGCATAAGGATGCTTGCTTGAGGAACGACGTTAAGTAAACATGGCCTGTATAAGAACTCCATTTGGTATTAGTCATTCAAATGTCTATGGAAATGTTCTCATATGTTGTCAAGTAAAATAGTATTTGGAGTTATGATTGATACCATTTTGATTAATGTTAAAGGTAGGGTGGTTTTAGATATGCCATGAAGCATATGAAGGTTAATAAGTGATTTAGAGAGGATTTACCACTCCTAGTGATAACGGAGATGTATTTGATCATAGATTCATAATCATTAACCATAGATTGTAAGAAATAATATGGATTAAAGCATAGGTTGGTACAGGATATTTGGTTAAAAAGTTGTTTTACACTGATAGGTTGGTCACTAAAAGGTTTTAATGAGGTCTCATTAACTCTTCAACATTTAGGTTGTCATGATGGGTTGTTAGATCTTGCTCTTGATCTATGAATGTGATTAATGAAATTAATTAGATTTATTACTAGCATGTTGGGAACCAAATGAGTCACACATAATAGAATGGAAGAATTGGATTAAAATCAAGATTTAATTAAGTATAACTTAATCAAATAAAAGGTATAACTAGGAAGAATTAATTGAATTCGTTCATTAAGATTTAATTAAAACATAATTAGATTTATGAAATCTAACCAGAGATATGTTAATGTAGCAAAGATGATAAGAATGCCTTATCAAGGAAATGTCTAATTACAGACATGCCATTAGGATTTTACTAATCTTGGCCAAATATTATTCTTACAAAATTAAATAATTATATGATAATTATTTAATTGGATTTACATATAGTAAAATGGTTTTACTTAGGTCAAAAGTTTAATTGATAATTAAACTTTTGGATGTGAATCTTAACCTAGCTAAAAACCCCAACTGGCTAGTCTAATTGCCTTATTTTGTAAAAAAAAAATTAGACATGGACTAGGTGTTGGAATTCAGATCATGCTGAAAAGAATAAAATAAAATAAATTTAATAACAATTTGTTAAATTACATAGCAAAAAAATTAAATCAAAACAACATTGAATTCCATCGAAGGATCAACTTGTGTGTTTTAAATGATCTAAAAAATTCGAGCACACAGAAATAGAAATCATGCCTCAAACTGAGATTGTCTAGATCCCAGATTAGATTGGATCTTTGTTTGGTCTTATACACTAAGCCTAGTTATTGTGAACCAAAGATGTCTAATTGTTCAACCTCCAATGGTGATCCAAACGTGTGACTTGGGAAACCTTCACAAGATAGGGATTGTGTTTTAGCCGAAAATCATGCTACTGGCTTGGGTTTCATGAACCTTCCCTTTATCTGTTTTGTTAGCCACATTAAAAATCAAGAGCAAGAAAAAAATTTTTTCTTTCTTAAACATAATGGATGTGGCTAAACCTAATTGCTATGAAAATAGCGTCATTCTTAATGCATTAAGAATAAGAAAACATGAATGATATAGTTAGATTAAATGCTTATTACCTTTTTGGTATAATTCACTTAGGCCCCTAGACTAATTAAACTATGCAATTAAGTTTTTGAGAGATCAATATCTTTACAATTCAATCCAATCCATTTTAATTCCGTAAATCACCTTTATATACGTGACCTATTAGGCCTCTAACATGTTGGCAATGCCAATAAATAGAAAATAATTTGATTAAGAATATTTATATTTATAGACTATGAGCAGCATATAGCAATACATAATGGCCATGCAAATGGCAAGAGAGCCAACATGGTTTGGCAAGCTTTTTCGTGTACACTATGTAGGTGTTATTCGATCTTTTCATAATATATCCTGAGAAGACAAGAGCATGTTGTAATGTCTACTCTTAGCCTATTCCATATTAGCCCTGCAACCCTTATGTGCTAACTTCATAATAAGTATTGCCATGGCTAAAGACTTTGAGTTAACACAAGCTAGGAACAAATGAGATATGTCCCCTCATATCACTTG
>JBBYHL010063379.1:17075-27565 GCA_038381835.1 Adansonia madagascariensis | reverse complement strand
ATAAGTATTGCCATGGCTAAAGACTTTGAGTTAACACAAGCTAGGAACAAATGAGATATGTCCCCTCATATCACTTGCGGTCATAAATCGTCTTTGAATCACTCATCCACCTTTAGTATGCTTCATAACATACCTAAAACCATACTACCTTAGGCATACATCAAAGTGGACTTAATCGTGATGATATCTAGTATTTTAATTCAAGTATAAAGAGACTTGGTGCCACAAGTTTAAGTACTACTTACACTACCAACACATAAGAGTATTTCTATAGACACTTAAGTGAAATACCAAATGAAACTCTTATAACGGGTCATATTCAGTGAACTTGTTTCTATAAAAGGCACCCATATATTATCTTCAAGTATCACTATACTTCAACTCATGAGATTAATGCATGCATAAAGATGACTAAGAACGATTTTAGAAACATGGCTTTGATATATAAGGATCTCACCACTGTAACTTTTTATAATTCTTTTACAAGGCCAAATTGCTTCATGGACTTTATCTTTATAAGTCATAAATAATAATACTATAAAGTTGCATAAAGTAATACCTCATTACATTAATTAAATAATAATGTATTTTACCAGTAATGACTAAATCCTAGTAGATGACAAACAAATTTGATTACCTTACTGGGCTTACACGAATAATCTCCTACTAGCACTAAAGTTAATCGCCCATATGTCTAAGCCCTATACCCTTCATATGGCAATTATGTTTCTACTAGGCATAACTTTAGTGAAAAGATTCACCAAGTTGTCTTATGTGGCTACTTCCCATACTAACATCACAGTCTTTCAATGATGTCTCTAATAAGATGACATGGCCATAATACATGTTTGGATTTGTGATGAGACCTTGGCTCCTTAGCTTACGCTATGGCTCCATTGTTATTATAGTAGAGTGATACTAGATCAATAATATTAGGAACCACAGTAAGTTCAGTAACAAAAGTTTTATCCAAACAACCTCATTCGCAGCCTCAAACAAAAAGATGTATTCGGCTTCATTTTTTGAACTATAGTCATAGAATATTTAGAAGTTTTCTAACTAACTATAGCATCATT
The DNA here is from genome assembly GCA_038381835.1 of Adansonia madagascariensis. NCBI lineage: Eukaryota > Viridiplantae > Streptophyta > Magnoliopsida > Malvales > Malvaceae > Adansonia > Adansonia madagascariensis. Next base: position 26,489 of record JBBYHL010063379.1, on the reverse strand, counting down.
AAGAGTAAATACATAACCATCTTGCAATTTACTAATATCATAATCATATTAGAAGCCAGCAATAGTATAGCCTCTATAAAGAGTTAACCCCTCCATAAACCCGAAAGATATCCTTAGTCCTTTGTAAGTACTTAAGGATATTCTTCACAGTAGTTTAGTGACCTTCACCAGGATTGCTTTGGTATCTGCTTATGATATTTAAAGCATATAATATATCTGGTCTCGTACATAAAATGGCATACATGATAGATCCCATAATTGAAGCATATGGAATCATATACATCTGTGTCCTTTCAAATAATGTTTGAGGACATATCTTTTTTGATTAATGTACACCTTTACCATAGGTAAGTTTCTTTCTTGGAGTTTTCCATGCTAAATCTCTTTAGAACTTTGCTTATGAAAGAGGACTAGGTTAAGCCAAGCAGTCATTTTGATAATATTTATAGATCTCAATTCTTAGAATAGATGTTATTTTTCCCAAGTCCTTTAGGAAGAATTGTTTGGATGGCTAGACCTTGGTGGCTTGGAGCATTAGTATGTTGTTTCTTATTAGTAATATGTCATCAACATATAGCACTAAGAAAATAATGGCCTTCTCATCTCTTGTAAACATAGGGATAATTAAAATTTTTCTTAAAACCAAAATTTTAATTATTTCACCAAATCTAATGTTCTAACTTCGCGAAGCTTGCTTTACTCCATAAATGGACTTTCATAGTCCACTACTTAATTTAGATTTAGCTTGGATGTAAAACTTTTGGGTTGTATCATTTACACCTCTTCTTGTAAGTTTTCATTAAGGAATGAAGTTTTTACATCCATCTATCATATCTTATAATCATGGTGTGCAGCAATTGTAAGCATAATTTGAATGGATTTTACCATGCCAACTGGCAAAAAGGTTTTTTTTTCCATAATCAATGCTTTCAACTTCATTATAACCTTTTGCCACTACTCTAGCCTTGTACATTTGCACTTTGCCATTCACATCGGTCTTTCTTTTGAAAACCTATTTGCACCCTATGGGTTTGATCTTTTTGGTGGCTCAAACCAAAGTCCATACTTAGTTAACCTCTATGGTGATCATTTCAGACATTATGGTATCAAGCCATTTTTTGGAATCAATGCTAGACATTGCATCTTCATAAGTGGTAGGTTCAGTGTCACCAAATCTTTTGATCCACAAGAAGACCATATCTGTTTGGAGTTTAATTAGTCTTACCAAATCGATAGAGTATTTGTGTTCTTGAGCTTCAGGTTGAGCGTTTAATGCTTCAACCATGGGCTTAGGTTCTAAGGGAATACTTGTTTATGATTCTTGAATCTTTTTAAGATCAATTTTACTCCCACTAGACCTTTCAAGAGACAAACACTTTTTGCTCATTTGGATTATAAAAATAATATCCAACTTTTTTTTAGGATACCTCACAAACTTACATTTATCTGATCTAACTCAAAGCTTATTAGAAATTGCATGCTTCATATAAATAGTGCATCCCTAAATCTTAGTATAAGACATGTTTAGCTTTTTACCTTTCCATATCTCATATGGTGTTTTTCAACCGATTCAGTTAGGACCCTATTCAGAAGATGAGTTATAGTTTTTAAGGCATATCCCTAAAAGGATATCAAAGAGTCAACCTTAAACATCATGGATCGAACCATGTTTAACAAGGTTTGATTCCTCTTCTCAAACAGTCCATTATGTTATGTAGTTCTAGGTGGAGTCCATTATGATAGAATACCATTTTTCTCAAATAATCCCAGAATTCTTGACTTAAATATTCTCCTCATCAATTGGATCTAAAATAAATATTTTTGCTAGTTTGCTTCTTTATTTCAGCTCTAAACTCTTTGAATTTTTCAATAGCTTCAAACTTGTACATAATGAGGTACGCATAACCAAATCTTGAATGATCATCAATAAAGGTTATGAAGTAATAATAACTTCCTCTAATAGCTGTGCTTAAGGCCTGTATACATCTAAATGTATTAAGCTTAACAAAACACGAACCATTTTACCTTTTCCAGTAAAAGATGTCTTGCTAATCTTACCAAGGAGACAACATTCACATGCCCCATAAGATTCATAATAAAGTGGGTCTGAATAGCCTTGTTTATGCAACTTGGTTATTCGAGTCTTATTAATATAAGCAAGTCTATAATACTAGATATAGGTTTTACTTGGATCATTTATTCCTAGCTTTCTTGACATTTATATTGAGCAACGGCATCTCTAGATCCAAGACATACAATCCATTATATAATGTAACGGATCCATAGTAAATGTCATTTAGAAGAAAAGAATAACTATTTCCTTTCATCCTAAACTCGAAACCATCATCCATAGCGAGGTATGAGACCAAAATGATGTTTATGAACAATGCTGGAACAATGTAACATTATTTTAGTTCAAACTTAAGCCAAAAGGCAAATGCAAAACACAAGTTCTAACAACCAATGCTACAACTTTTGCACCATTGCCCAGTCTAAGGCTTGTTTCACCTTTGCCTACTTTTCTATTGTTCTTAAGCAAGAATATGTCATTACATAAATATGATCCAAATATTGAATCAACTATCCAGGAATTGGAGTTTACGGTAGAAAAATTCAACTTAATCATAAAATGTCAAGTTGGAAACTTTTATAATTTCTTCTTGACTTGCTAAGATAGCAACTTTCTTTTTGTTGAGAACACTTCTCAACCAAATATACTAGTCCAAATAGTTTGGGCTAATAGCATCAAATATGCCTCATAATGTAATTAAAATATTTACCATTTTCAACAACTTAGTATGGAAAAAGTTTGTATTAGTCATTCATTTGATTAAACTAATTAAAGATGAGGTATTAAATCTTTATTGGTTCTCCCACCAATTTTTGAGACAAAAACCCTCACTATTATTCAGAAATCTTTTAAGGTATTTCAAGTAGACTAGGACATCTTTCAACATGTTGCAACCTTGAGTGACTCGAAAAGTTACAGGAAGCCTAATTAGGTAGGTAACATAGCTTACCAATTGTATCTTTATGCAATTCCCCGATCAGTTAGGTGACAACTCTTTGTCTAAACATATTTTATGTGTTTCACCTAACTTTGCCTCTAATGTCACATGGTCAAGTGTGACACATCTGAACCATACAACACTAGTTGAGTAAGACCTACCCTCATAGCTCAAACACATTTGTGTAAAATTTTGGCCTTGAGTGACGTAACAAGTCTCCAATTGAAAGAACTTTGGTTATCTTGCTATGATGGTGGAAGGCAGTTTTATCATGTGAAGATGTGACTTAATATTTGTATAAAGGATTTAATTTATTCATTTTTAATTATTTAGGTCTCATTTTGTTAGCATGCATAGCATTTATAGTATCACATAAAAGAAATCTACTATCATGCTATCTACTTGGATGATTATGGACTTTATCTAATGCAATTTTCTAAAGCCATCAAAGGAAATTGGTCAATCAATTCCTAAGTGATTATATGCATAAACTTCTCAAGCTTTAGCTTAGTCTTCTAGGCTTCATGATGCCTTTGCTTGGATCTCCTTCTTTGGGTTACAAAATTTTTCTAACTAATCCTATTTTATGCTTAATATAATCTAATTACATTTGAAATAAAGAAACCTCGAGTTACATTTGAGGAAAATTAGGTGAGGGGAGAATTTTACAACACTAGAAAATATAAGATAAGGCAGGGTACAAAAACTTATTTAAAAATAAATACCATGAAAATTAACCATCCACAATCACATTGGGTCTAAGTCTAAAATCATCCCATACATTCAAAATCAAAATTATGACCATATAAATATGTTTTAATCTCTAATTACCATTTTGAGATTTATTCTTGATCCTTTATTTAATTTAATTAAGAAAAAAAATATTTTTTCTTACTTGATTAACATTAATTCTTAGCTTATTTAAATAAATCCTAATCCAATTAGGATTAATCAACGAAATTAAGTATTATCAAATTAAACAAGTTAATTGGACATATAACATGTTAATTTTATTATTCAAATTATTATCTCAAACTATTTAAGAATTAAACAATTGCATAATTATTTATTTAGTGATTGTTAGAAATTCAATTATGGACCAAAACACAAGATTCCAAAATTGTGTGACATATACTCCTAGCCCATGAAGAACTCTTAACGTCCCAAATACGTACAATACCAAGTGTTTTAGCTTTGATTTCACCATGCAATGAAGCAGCTGGTGGTAGCATCTCATGCGGCCACTATAGTCGGTGCAAAAGGAATTTAAGCAAGCAGCTTTAGTTGCGCGGTGAATCGTCCTTCACCAAAACAATTTGCTGTTGCTGCCGCACTGATTTTGATTTCAAGAAGTCATGCTACATGCCTTAGCATGGGGTTTCATTTCGTTGTTAATCAGCTGTTGGCAGCGCACCATTAACACCATAAACGATGCTTAAGCAAAAGGTAGCAGGTGGCAGCAATATGAAGCGTGTTTTGCATGATTTCAATAGCGCAACAATTGCGTCAATTTCCAGATCAATTTAGCCGCTATTAGTACCTGTTATTAGTGGTAGCCTTCATGAAGTAAAGTAGCTGCTGGCAGCAGCTGAGGAGGCCAGCAAGATCTGTGAAAAACAAGGCAGGAAGGAGCACAAAATTGTTGCATACACGTCGTGCATCCAATGCACTATGTTCAGCCACCAGAAGGTAACCTATCTTTCACCAAAAACATGCGACTGGGAACCCCTTTTTTTTATTTAATATAAAGAACAATTTTTGATCAATTTGAAATTTAAAATTCGTCCAGGAACATCAACCACAAGATGCAGAAAAATCGAAATTTTTCAGCACCGATTAATCACCAAAATTGATACAATATTGGCACGAACAATGCTTAATTGAGGCTAACTCATTGTATCATCAATTAATTAGTTAAAAAACAAATTTTAGACTAATTAATAAAAATACATGAATCACTTGTTGCAATAATTGAAATCAAAATAAAACAATTTTTATAAATTTTCAATTGTTTAATCGGATCTAAAATAATCTCTAAATCAAAACTTTTTCAAAAAACAGTAATAATTAAAACATGGGATCGTTTAAAATGGCATAAGCAAGGCTTTAACACCTCTTGTTGGAATTTAGATCACGCTCAAAAGTTTAAAATAAAATAAAATAAATTTAATAACAAGTTATTAAATTACACAACAAAAAAAATTATATTAAAAACATGCTGAATTCCATTGAAGGATCAACTTGCGTGTTTTAACCAATCTAAAAAATTCAAGAACATGAAAACAAAAATCATATCTTAAACCAGGATTTTCTAGATCCTCAGTTAGATTCGATCTCCCCTTGCTCTTGTATACCAAGCTTGGCTGTCGTAACCCAAAGTCGTCCACTTACTTGGCCTCTAACAATGATCCACATGAGTGATTCGGAAAACCTTCAGAAGGTAGGGATTGCATTTTAGTTGGGAGCCATGCTAGCGGCTTAGGTTTTATAAAGTTTCCCTTAATTGATTATGTTAGCTGGTTAAAAATCGAGAGCAAGAAAAACAATTTTTCTTTCTTAAATATAATGGATGCGGCTAAACCTAATTACTAAGAAAAAAGGAATCATTTTTAATGTGTCAAGGATGGCAAAACAAGAATTATATAGTTGGGATAAATGCTTTTCACCTTTTTGATATAATTGCACTTAGTCCCCTCGACTAATTAAACTATTCAATTAAGTCCTTAAGAGATCAATATCTTTATGATTCAATCTAATCCCATTTTAACTCCATAAAATCACATTTATGTGTGTGACACATTAAGCCCCTAATATTTTGGCAATAAATAAAAATTAATTTGGCTAAGAATATTTATATTTATAAACCATAAGCAGCATCTAGTAGTGATTGTGGATACGTAAACGCCATGAAAGTCAATATGGCTTGACAATCTTTTAATCTATAGTATGTCACTTTAATTTGATCTTTTCATCATATATCTCGAAAAGACATGACTATGGTATAGCGTCTACTCTTAGCCCATTCCATATTACTCCTACAGCCCCTATGTGTTAACTTCATAATCACTATTACCTTAGCCAAGGACTTTGAGTTAACACAAGCCTGGAACAAATAAGATATGTCCTCTCGTATCCTTTTGGGTGATGAATCCTCTCTGGACCGCTCTTTCATCCTTAGTTTCCTTCACAACATACCCAAAACCACTCTAACTTATGCATCCATCAAGTGGACTCGATCATGATGATCTCTAAATATGTTAATTCACATACAAGGTGACTTAGTGTCACAAGTCTAAAATTACTTTCATTATTGACACATGGGAGTATTTCCATCGACATTTGAGTGAAATACCAAATTGAACTCTCATAGCGATTCATGTTCAGTGAACTTGTTACCAAAATAAGCACCTACATGTCATCCTCAAGTATCATTATACTTCAATTCATGAGATTAGTTGCATGCATCATATGCATAAAGGCTTAACATATGCAGTCTTTGTGTATTGCCAATGCCCCATCTTAACACTATGATGACTAAAATCAATTTTAGAAATATGGCTTTGATGTATAAATATCTCACAATTGTAACACTTTACAATTCCATAACAAGGCCAACGTGTTTTGTGGACTTTATCTTCACAAGTCATAAATAAGAATATTATAAAGTCATATGGATAAAGCAATACCTCATTACAGTAATTAAACAACAATGTAATTTACATGAAATGACTAAAAGCTAGTGCGTTATAAGCAAATACGATTGGCTTGTAGGTTTACACTAAGACTAGCTTAGCTAATAGTCAACTAGGCATGATTAATGTTGGATTTGGTAAAGATATTAATTAGTTAATGGCTTGACTTAATCCCAAATTAACTAGGTGAAAAAGTTTTGGCTTGACATGGGAAGCTTGATTTTGATCGAATTGCCCCATAATAATACTAATAGTGTTAGTGTATGCCTTTGAACCAATCAGATTGGGACATGGGACATACAGTCTACTAACAACATGCATGTTACTAGTTAAGTAAAACAAGGTTTTCTTTCATGTTAGTGGCATGATTAATTATTATAAAACCATGAATTAGATGAAAGCCATGGAGCTTAAAAGGTCTTGCAAAGGAATTGCAAAGTGTTGCAATTATGATATCATTATGCATCAAAGCCAAGTTCCTCAAAACATTCTTGGTCAACGTATTGTCAAGAAGGGCATTGGCAATGGTCAAAAACTAGCTTATGTTATGCTTTCTTGCTTAGAAAGTAAGCAGCAAATCTCATAGGTTGAAGTATGTGAGATACTTGGGATGGCATGGGAGTTCTTGTTTTGTGAAAATTGAAAAGAAATCCTAAGCTCGTGCATGTCGATATAGGCATAAAAATTTAATCATAATTAAACGTATGTAGTAGAAAGTAAACAAAAAAACACCAGGATTTTGTTAAGATTTTAAAAAGAGATATACATGTGATTGGATAGCAGTTTAAAAGATAGATTTGATAAAAATCATACGTACTTAGTGACTTGTAACTCTATATGTGCCAATCCCTGCATGAACACACAATAGGTTAATTACTACGATCTCTTCTTAAGGCTAAAAGTAGTCCAAGTGTTCTACCTCTAACGATGATCCATATAAGTGCCTATTGGAGACTTCTAGAGATCTAATGGTTCTTTGGTGCTAGCCAAAGGCTTCCTAGGCCTTAACCAAAAGATATATAGCCAACAAGTTCAAATTCAAAGTGATCCAAGAACAATTCCTACACTTATTATGCTAAAAGGAAGAAGAAAATAGCTACCCAAGGAAATAGCTATTTTGCGTAGATCCCATTAAATGAATCTAAAAAATCTTAAACTTTAATTTTTATTGATTCTTCTAGAATAGAAAACTGATTTAGTACCTTCATTATGATCAGGAACAATTTTAGATCACTCAAAACCATGTTTACGCTAAAACACCTTTAGAGAAGTATACGGGATTGCACTAACCCCTTAGGGAAGTAATTGAGATTGCCAACCCCTTAGGGAAGTAGAGAGCTTGGCACCTATAGTAAGTCTCAAGACAGCAAGTAATCCGATTACAAAATTTTATAAAATAATTCATAAATCAAAAACAAAATAAACAAACTAATTCGAGACTCCTTAAACAGGATTGTCTAACATAATCTTCACTAATCTTTAAGATCAAGGAACCTAAAGAACTATTCAAGATTCAAATATACCTCAATCTTGAAAAGTTTTTCAATAATTCCATGACCCAAGAACTCATATACCTAGCCTAATTGTCATAAACCAAAGCTGTTTAAGTGTCTAGCCTCTAACTGTTATCCATACAGGTAACCTCAAAAACCTTTATTGAGGAAGAAACTTTGTTTTTGGGAGCTATGCTAGTAGCTTAGATTTCAATAAATCTTTCCTTGCACTTAGAAGATCTTGATTAAATAATCAAAGTACAAAGAAGAAAACAATTTTCCTTTTCAAGAACCATGATTACGCCAACTTCTTTAAAATTTTTAGGAGAAAACACAAACCAAGTTTTCTTAGTCTTCTTGGCCAAAATTATTAAGCCTCTTTAGGCATATAGGACGGCAAACATGAATGTATATAGTCTAGGGTTTAAACTTTTAACTTTTGAGAAATTATAATTTTACCCTGGACCATGTGAGCTTATATAACCTTTATTTGTATTAAACATATAAGCCCAGTCTCAATTTAATTTCTACTAATCACACCCTTATGTGTGTGACCTATTAGGCCTTCATCATATTGGCAATAAATAAAAAATAGCATATTTAAGTATATTTTATATTTATAGATCAAGATTGGCATCTAGCAATGCATTAAGACCACCTAACATGTAGGGAATGTCAATATGGTTTTGACAAGCCTTTCAATGTTCGTTACCTCAATGCAATAAATATTTTTTCATCATATATCCTAGAATTAGCAAGAGTATGATTTGGTGTCTAAGCCCATTCTATATTAGTATCCAACCCTCTGTGTTAACTCCACAATCAATATTGCCTTGGCCAAAGACTTTGAGTTAACACGAGCTAAGTACATGTGAGATATGTCCCCTTAAATCACTTGGGGTGATTAAAGACAATGAATTTCATTCGAGCTCCTTTTTTTCATAGTCTTAAATATCCAAGATTGAGAGTCAAATGACCGCCTTGGTAGAGGTCGACTTCCTTAAGGAAAAATAGGCATTTTTAAGACCAATTTAGTCATACCCAATTGGAGGCGTATGCATGTGATAGAAAAAGTGTAGTCTTGAGGGTTGTAGACCATAAATCTCAGAAAAAAAAGATAAATATTTAAGAAAAATTAGTTTTAAATATTTTCCTGTCAAATTTAAAAATTTATTCTTGTAGATGATATCATGTTTGAATTTCCTATTTAAAAAAAAATTT